>JAPYZL010077254.1:0-18158 GCA_030522825.1 Platygaster orseoliae
CGCGCTGCGCGTTTGCGTTCAACTCGCTGGATTTTATATAAAGAATAGTTTTAGAAAGCTAAAACTTTCCAAAAAGTTCGACAATACACTTAAGATTATGACAAGCGCGCATACCTCGTTGAAATCGAAAATTCCCTCGATACATTTTCAACGCGAACGTCGAAAAACATGATTTTTCATTCGAATGAAAAAAACATTCAATTATTATCAACTTTTTATAAATTACTTGATACTATATTCATCGCTAGACCTTCCTGAACAAAAGTAAACGAAAATCATGTTGATATCTTAAAAAATGACTGTTCAGCGATGATTTAAGTTTTAAACAACATCGATTTTTCGATTGAATAAAAACCAGTTTTTATTTTTTATAACGAAAACTATAATGTTTACGAAAAAAGTTCAAAGGAGTAAATGCATTAATTTTTCAAAAGCTATCCAGCAGTATTTTTCATTTTTCAAAATTCGGACTTTGGATTTCGACTCGTAACGTCACCGCGCGGACAATACTTTTACCCGTTTTCGAGCGCAAATGTCGTTATTGCATCCGGCCCCTCAATTGTTTTAACAATTACATTGTTGATGAGACTAATATTTCAAGTTCCATTTCTAATTCTTTGTGCACGCGCATGTTAATATTGCATTACAGCATACGCAACACAAATTTACATGTTTTTTAACAAATTTTAAAAACACTATTTTATATTATGGTAACATTGCCCAAAAATATATTTACGGAACCGTATCTAAAAACTTAAGTGAAGCTGAGTGCCAAAAATTTAGGGTACGTTCTGTAAACTTTTGGTGCGTTCTGTAAATTTGAGTTGCTTATCCGTAAAATCACATTTGAAAGCATGTTCCCTAAATTTAAAGCCTACAGATTTTATTATACGTTTTTTAAGAATTTTATGTTCTAGAATAATTCTAAGTTTTTTAGAACGAACATATTTCTTCAATTTTTTCAGAAAACAGTTCTTTATAGAATTCTATTACTTTTAGTTTTTCTTCCAAATTTGTTTATGATATGAAGTACTTTTCGGCATTTTTATAAATTTCTGTCTAAATTTCTAGAATTCAATGCTCTAGAGTTCTAAGTTCCTTGGATCTTCAACATTTTCGTAAATTCTAGTTGTTTTTTTTTAAGTTATACCAGCTAAGCATTTAAAATGATAATTTTTCTGGAACCACTGATATTTTTAACTTAGTAAAATGAAGAATCCTGAATTCTATGTGAATTCGAGAACTAACAGAAAACCATTTGTTTCGTTTTTACATTTTTGATCATTTTGACCTATTTATATTATATTTTTATTAACTTCTTCATTTTTAAAATCATTATGAAAACAATGCATTTATTTGTTATTGTTTGTATTTTCATTAATTTTGAAGTTCATTATCCCTTTTTTTATTCTAACATGAAAAAATAATCAATTTTACCCTAATTTTGGGAGGGGTTTGAACCCCATAAATATGGGTATTAAACCCATATTTATTGCTTCACAATACGAAAATTTTCTAGGAAATCTATCTACAAAACTTCACCCTCCTACGTCTATGCGAGGGCTACTTTTACATATCGCACTGCAAAAGCGTCGGAAAAAATCAAGCCCCGCCTCGAAAACTCAAAAATTTTCCGCAAATAATTTTCGACCGCCATCAATATTTCTCGCTCAATCAGCGGTATTTTTAAAAAATTTTTAAATTCAATTTCGTTACATGTGTAACAACATGAAAAAAATGAAAACAAAGCAAAAATCGATTATTTAAAAATCGCTTCCAATACTCGTGTAGAATTTTTTAAAAAATCCTAAAAATATGACTTAAAAGACTCACCCAGAAGACGAAATTGACGATTACGAGGATGTATTTTATAATTCCGTAACATTCGTTTAAAGCCATTTTTTATAAAACTCGGATTTCACTGTCGTATTTTTGCAAATGCGATGAAATTTTACTGGGAAATTTTACAGTTAAACCGGAAGTCAGGGGTAGAAATTTATTCAAAATTTAATTCTTTGTGAATTTGGCGGTTTTTGAGTTTTGAGAGAAGAATTTCTTTGTTGAAAGACGATTTTTCGCGAACGACAGTACACACGATGGACGAGTTACAACTAAATTTAATTGTGCTGCGGATATTGTGAGACCACTGTTGCCGTGCGCCATTTTAGTTTTGTCTGTAACGCCACATACAAAAACGCGCTGAAATTCGAACTTTAACAGTCGTAAATTTAGAAATCAAAAGTTCGAAATCTTGGAAATATACATTAAAAACCTTAGTGATATTAGCCATGAGAGTGAGAATATTAATTATGGCCAAGGTATTATTCAAGTATGTGATTTTTCCGGAAAACTATTGAAATTTGAATCATAGTAGAGCATAAAGTACCGGAAATTTATAGAGAATTTACAAAATTATTAGAATATGCGCTACAAAATTTTTGACATACTAAAAAAAATATTAAAATACTGAAAATCTATCAAAATTTAAATTCTAGAGCATCGAATTCTAAAATATTTAAAGTATGTTATATTATAGAAGTCTATTTCTTGCAAAATACAAGAAATTTATAAATATGTTATAAAATGTTTCAAAATTTTGTAAAAATTAAAAAAATGAAAGGGGGAAATATTAGAAACAGATGTCATTTTTTCAAAAATTTACAAAACTTTGAATCCTAGAGCATTTAATATATATTCTAATAGAAATCCGGAAAAATTCCAGAAAATATTTCAAACTATACAAAAATTGAAGAAATAAGAAAAGTAATAGAAGTCCATGAAAGTGATTTTTTATAATAAAATGCAAGAGAATAATTCTGATCTATAAAACTTCGAATTCTTAGAGCATCAAATTCCAACAAACGTATATAGCAATTTTAAAAAATACTGGTAATCTAATAAAATACTAGAAAATGATATATAAACTTACAAATACTCAAAAATATTTGAAATACTTTAACTCTATGGAGATGTTATTTTCCTCAAAATCTATAAACATACTGAAAATCTGTCGAAGTTTGAATTCTGGAGCATCGAATCATAGAATTGTGTATATTAATCTAAAAAACTACTAAAAATCTATAAAAAAACTAAAAAATATTTCGAAACTTCATTAGTACTAAGAAAATGCAAGAAATGCACATCTACGAAGACGATAAGTTATAAATAACTATAGTATTATAATTATCCAAGTAGGAAAAAAGATACTTTACCATATTCAGAAAATAATTTGATCATGAAAAACCTTTCTATTGTCAACGCCAAAAAAAACTTTCTCAACCTACTAATTTTCATAATAAAGTGCACTTTCAGATATTCTTCTGAAACAAACAAACTCATAAACTTAACATTGTTTCATAACAAACTCGTAAAAATTTGCGTATCCGATGTATACATCTGCGTAGGTATCTAATTATTATGTTGTATAATATATAGTTCACCAGCACGTATCTGAAAAATTGCAGTCAAGGTTGATAAAGCCATACGCGAAGTATGAAAAATACGCGACTCGGGAAACTCGTGACGAGGAAAATTCACTGATAAGCACGAGAATTTGTTTCCCTCCATTTTTCAGGTAAAACAACAGTCTACACAGAAATTTGCCAGAATATTTCCTCGTCATTTTTCCTATCGCAAATTTTGGCAAATGAAATATAATGATCGATCCAGTTTTGACAAGAAATTCACTTACTTCAAATTTTCCAAAATTGTCAACAGAGACCAATACTTTCGATTTAAAAATAAAAAGCATTTTCTTGCAATAATTAACATTTTGAACAAAGATTTTCGAAATTTTTGCTAATTGGAAAATTTTTCAATGTTTAGACGAGACATGTGGATAACGTATAAAATTAATGTAGTGTTGAGTACAATTTACACCTTGACTAATATTTTTACTGGAAAAAATGTGACTTCCCTGGGAAAAGCGGAAATGACGATGATGACGGAATCAGTGCAAAGGAATGTAAATCTCCGACAAATGGTTTCAGTTTATAGCTTTTCAAGTCGTGATATTGCTGCGGCTAATTCTATTTCACAGGATCAATTTCCTGATGATTTCATTTTTGGGGTTTCTTCATCTGATAGTCAAGTTGCAGGAACTCTTGACGTTGATGGTAATGATTTTATTCAAAATTGTTCCAATTCATCAACAGCTATTCGAGGATTTCATGAAAAAAAGTTTTTTTAACTTTTATGTCTTCAATTTAATATTTGATTTTGAATTTATATATTTTTATATTTATATATAAACTTTTATATATAACTATATATTTATATATTTATATATAAACAATACAATGATTGCAAAAAATTTTTTTTCAAACGCAAAGGAAAATCAATCTGGGACGTTTTCACCCACTCTGAACCAAACAAAATCATCGATGGCAGCAAAAACATCATCGACGATGATTTTTATTACAAATACAAAGAAGACATTGTTCTTGTTAAAGAACTCGGAGTGCGCACTTGATTTTTATACTTTTTTTTTGTGATACATTTTCTGTTATTGAAATAATTCAGCGATATGCTTTTAGGCCAACGCGTATAAAATCTCGTTGTCCTGGTCGAGGATTCTTCCCACTGGTTTGACGAACGAAACAAATTACAAGGGCGTCAAGTATTACAACGATGTGATAAACGAAATGATAAGCAAACGAATAACTCCCGTTGTCGCATTGCTGCACCGCGATGATTTGCCGAACGAATTGAATTTGATTGGGGGTTGGACAAATCCAGAAACAGTTACTTGGTTCTTGGATTACGCGAAATTAGCGTTTCGGTTTTTTGGAGATCGAGTAAGTTTGACTAGAATAATAAAAACAAGACACTTATTTTTCAATTTTTCAATATTTTTTCACTGTGTAATACGTGCTGTATTAATATTTCATATATTATATTGCAACCTCAGTATCAGTCATTACAAGTGAGCATTATTTGCTTCAACAGAAGCCTTAGTTGTCATAACCAAAGTTTTGGTTGTAGGACCCAAAACTTTGGTGGGTCCATATTTTACTAAAGCAATAGTTGCTGTAACCAAACCATTTCTCTTCGTAAATTGTAAATAATCACTCGATTTAGGTGAAACACTGGGTCACTATGAACGAGCCCAGGAAAATATGCCGCGCCAGGAACGTCGGGGAAGACGCACCAGGTGTCAATTCCTCCGGCATCGTGGACTACAAATGCGGTCACCAAATTCTTTTGGCTCACGCCACAGTTTTCCGCTTGTACGACGAGAAATTCCGAACCTTGCAAAACGGTATATCCGCGATCCAAAAATATCTTTGAGATCCTTGAAAGATACATGGATCATCCCGACATTAATGAAACACCTACACTATTTATTTCCCTCACTCATATGATGGAATGAAAAGTATGACTCGAGGCTAGCCAGTAAAAAGATGAAAACTCACGTTTTTCCAGAATACTCTTTTTTTTCCCAAAAGTTTTGGATATTTTGAGAAACTTTATATAGGATTGAGGATTCACTCTTTTGAAGTTAATTTTTACTTCATCTATGACACTGAAAATTCAGTTTAATATTTTAAATTATTTGAATTTCTTTTTGAAAATAGAACTTTCTTCCTTCAAAATCATCGATCAATGATACTGAATCTGGATAAATTATAAACATAGGGGAAAGTGGGGTAATGACGGCCATCACCATTTTCGGTACTTGAAATTGACGTAGGTCTAAACCATTTACTGTGACAGAAAGCTTATTCCTTAAGCTTATATATAACTTGTATTTCCATACCAGTGCCGATACGTAACTATCCGAAAGTTTTATAAGGTGTTCAAAATATCGATTATTTCTTCAACACTTTCAGCTACACAATCGAAGTAGATATGTTAAAATATTGCTATTTATATTAGCTTTCTAAATCAAGTAAAATTTTTCATGTGTCTTCCATAGTTTATGTGTAGTACATGCTTGCGCAAAATAAGGTCAGTGGGGGAATGACGGCCACTAGAGGTGGGGTAACTATTATTCATCAATTGTGCTCTTATTATACATGCCATAACTGTGACTCAGATCTCGATGATGACGATGAAAATTAATGTCGTTGCATTTTAAGTTTATCGCATTTTTTTCAATATGTTTCCATTTCATTTCTCTTGCGCTTTTTGTGAGCTATCAATAAAGTTACAATAACAAAAATGTCGAATTTGCAATTATTTTTCTTCACAGAGCCTTCATTAAGTATTCACAGTGATTTGTGTTGATATTAGTGCGATTTTTTGTCGGTTTTTGAGAGTGGCCGTCATTATCCCACCATTTTTCTAAATGACGAAAACCAACTTTTTTTTAAGATTCTAATTTTTTTTAGTTTGAATCAAAATTTTTTAAATCCGCCGATATACCTTGTTAGAATTTGAGTTACACTTATTATCTTAACTTTCATTTGATCAAAAACGACAACTTTTGGATGTGTTTTGACGCTGAATGAAAACTATGCCGTCATTACCCCACTTTCCCCTACGGTTTTACATCAATCGTGTTACACAAACTTAATGAAATTTCAGGGCAAGTTGGAATAACTCTGAATCTTGATTGGTATGAGCCCGCAAATTACGATTCAGAGTCAGATATGGAAGCCGCGAGAAGACGATTTGTATTCGAGAACGAATGGTTTTTACATCCCCTTGTAAAAGGCGATTACCCAGAAATAATGAAACAGCTCATCAAAGTAAAAAGCGATCGCGAACGATTCGAAAATTCGAGATTACCCAGTTTTTCAACTAAGGAAATTATATTTATAAAGGATACACTCGACTTTTTGGACATTAATTATTACTCTTCGCACAAAGTTACTGTCATCGACAAAAATAATGACACGTTGGATAAGGTTTCTTTTGAAAATGATGTCGATGCGGTTTTGATCGAAGAGGAAAAAGATGCTGAGGTTCAAAAAATTTTAAATACGTTGTGTTTGCATTTTTTTTTTAATTTACAAAGCAAGGTCAAAAAAGAAAACTTGTAAAAAACAAAAAAGAAAACATATTTCTGTATCTTTTGAAAAAGTTTCGAATATTCTAAAATTTTTTGTTTTTAAAGGAGATTGAATGAAATTATACTGCACTGCATTTATATATTTTTGCAGAATGATTCTCAAGGCTTGGAACTAATGCTGGAAATTCTTAATGAAAAGTACACTTTGCCAAAATTGTACATTACAGGCAATGGGTACTGGGACGAAGGTGGAGTGTTTTTTAGGGACGCAATTCGCTCCAAGTATCAACACGGTCACATTTCACGATTGCTCAAAGTTATGAAAACCGGAGTCGATATTCGCGGATATTTCACTTGGTCTTTGTTCGACAACTTCGAATGGCGTCAAAGTTACACGTAAAGTAAAACAAAAATTGAAAATTTGCAAAAATTAAAAATTGAATTTGTCAAATTTCTGGAGCCTTTGAAACTTTGAAAACTTATAATTTTATTTTGAACATTTTTATAATTTTTGAAATGTTCTATTTTTTAATCAATTTCAGTGAATCTGCAAAACCACGGACCACTAAAATGAAGAAAATAGACTCGTCGAGACGAATGCCTCCATAAAAATGCATTTTTTATTAACAAAAAATTTTTGACGAAGAATTTAACGAGATTAGACACTTACCCAAAAGAACCGAATAATCCTGAGTTTTTCTGAAAAAATTCACTGTAAAAGACAAAAAATGTCTGAATTGGAATTATTTTACATAACGACGTCACTTTATTGTAAATAAAAAAAACCTAATAAACCAATCAGGCAAAATGACATATTCTCTTATGTATAATTCATTTTTATTCGTATCCTTTGTTTTATCTACACGGATAAATTCAATAGAGATTTTTCCCTAGCTTTTAAATATCAGGTAAACGTGTTACAATAATAGTTGAACACAATAGTCGTGTCGCAAATGTCGAATTCGCGATTCTACGAGTCGGAAGTTTTTTCATGTTTTTTTGTTCTTACAAGTCAAACAACTTACAACAATCCATACATGAATCAGAAAAGACCTCGAAAAACTTACGCAACTTTGTGAACAATCGTAAAGGCTCTTCAAAATATGAACTTGTAACGCAAAAATACTTATAAACATTCGTAAACGCGCAACGAGTACATATAAACGTGTATAAAATTCGAAAGAAAACTTGCGAGTTTACACCCAACAAAATCGCATCCTCTTTTATACTATTCATAAATCTACGAATAATTTTGTACTATTGAAAAAAAGGGTTTGTTTTCAGGAATCGTCTTCAAGAATAATTTCATATGATATGAAAAATTTCAAAAAGGGTATAACGATTCTTTAATTTTAATGTGATTTGGATTCTCAAAGCAGTGGTGAAACTGATATAAAAATAGAAAAGAACAAAAAATTTTTTGAGAACTCAAGATCATTTTACCTGCAATTTATTGTTTTTTCAACATTAAAGTATTTTTTTTCCATGTTACAAACTATATTACGCGGGCTAAAAAGTTGTCTTTTTAGCCCGCTATGGTAAAAAATTATTTTTATATCTCATTTTGCGAAAGAATCGAATTAAAAGACTTGAACAAGTTCTTCTTCTGATTTGACAAAAGAGGGTGCGTTTTGCTAGGCAATAGACGATAAAAACACGTCAATGAAGTCGATACGTTATAAAGAAAAACACTGATTGTGAGTCTGGATTGTGGAGTGTAAACAATTATCGACCACATTGAGTTTCAACAATAATTTCAACTTTTGGGTGAATTATGGCTGGTTTTTTACGACAAGAACGAGTATACTTATGTATGAATACTTAGTAATTAGGAAAATTTATTATAAATCAATTGATGTTTTTCTATGTTTAATGAAAATTGTTAGTAACTTAGAGTTTGAAAACAAAAGTTGATCTGACAATGTACTGAGTTTGGGAAAAAATTTGTAATTGCTCATGTTTCTGTATAAAACAATAAATTTTAGATTTTTAGTTTTTTAACGTCACTTTTAAAGTAAGATCGTAATTAGAAAGTTGCATGGAAAATACAATCAAATGTGCATATTTTATTTTTGAAAAAATATGCATATGTATTTTTTTGTTCTTTTAAAAATTGATTATTTTAATTTATACGTGAACACTTTATTAGATTTTGTAAAATGACGTTTCGGTATTTTTTTAAAATAACTAAAAATATGTGTATAATATTTGTTGATAAATTAACTATATTTTTTTAACAATATTGTATGTGTCATTTTTGAAAAATTGCGGTGTATTTTTTAAAACATCGTGAAAAACATCAATTAATCAAGTTAAAATCCCTTTTATGCACACTCGAAGATACATCGTTTTGACGGAAAATGGAAGTTTTTTGAATGAGCACTGATAAATTAATAAGCAATTGAAAATCACAAAATCACTTTACTGGAAACAAAAAAAGTATCCGATATGTGTATTTTCCCTGCAAACTAGAATGTTTTTTCTCAAAAAACAATTTGATTTATCTACTAGTGGAATAATTACTCTGAAACCTCACCATCGTTAAAAAATAATTATTACACTAATTTTAAATTTACCTTGAAATTAAGGACATTTGATGAAGAAAAAAACGCGTTTTTCCTGTAAAATGAGGAAAATAATCGTGTCTTCTAGAATATTGTATTTTATTCAACACTGTGTGGAAAAGGCCACTTTTCCACATGCTCGGGCGATGCAAAACTGGCATTTCCACACATTGTTAAATAAAATATAGTCCTTGACTAGTAAAGAAAAAATTTTTTTCACAACTCGAACATCGAAAACTCGATTTCCCACGTCTGCCAAAGATGGCGTAACTGGGTGGAAAATTGTAGGCAAGCCGCTTCGCTTCGCGGCTTGCCTACAATTTTCCACCCTAACCCATATGGCTCTGCGCCGCCAACTTGACGTCTACGGTAAAACTGCTAACTTCAGTTCATTGTTGTATTCTTGGTCGCGGCAACACCGCAGTACACCGCAGCGTACTGTCCTTTTTTACACTAGAGTGAGAGATCATTCTGTCATGGAATACGATCAAGTACAGTGTTACCAAGTTTGCTAATCGAGTAGGAAAAACAAGTTTTTCGAAAAAACGGTACAGTGAAAATTCGTGTTTGATACGGCAAATTACGTGTAATTGCATTTTTTAATTTTGGTGAAATTAAAAAAAATCTATCTCGTGGTTTTTCGGAAATTTGGAAAAATATGCTTCTGCCCATTTGAATACATGTTAAATTTAGGAATTTTTTTACAAATAACTAGACAGTTAATCGAGCTGAAATTTTGCAGATTCACTTAGTACACATACAAGTTATCTGTGATTTTTTTCATAAAAATCTATCTCAGAAATACAACTATGGACGTAATACCTTAAAGTTGCAACTCTCAAATTCGTTAAAAAAAACTTTTCCCCACTAGTGAAGAAATATACTTTTTTTAGTTTTAGTTGTTCTTGTTTACTATTTGATCTAAAAACGATTTCAAAAACTAATCACTCCGAGGGCAGAGGTACAGATGCTCAATATTGTACGTTGGAAAATGCGTAGTGTGTGTTTTTTGTACAAATCATTATTGTAATAATACTGATAAGTTTTATCGGGGGAGAATCACAGTGAAGCACGTGTAAAATTTGTTCCCGTTCTTTTGAGGTCACTCGTAAAAAGTCAGCGATCTTTTTAGAACCGGGCTACGGAAAATCGTCTAAACTCGATTCTTACAACCGATCTCAATCAACGCTGGATAGGCAACACTTAAATTGAGTTTGAATAAAAAAAAAATTAATTAAGTCAACAAATTTAGATTCCTCGGAAAATTCTAAGACGATACTTCCTTTACCATATTCGTGAAAACTCAAATTTGATGGAGATATAAGCGATTAAAATATAATGAGTGATGTTTGAAGACCACGCCGGGCGGAGCCCCGAGTACACACTCATTGATCCAGTGTTCATAATTTCAATCATCAATATCTCCGTCAATTTTGAGTTTTAGAAAATTTGTTAAAGAAAATATTTTCTCGGAATTTTGGGAGGAATCTAAATTTTGAGTTTTCTCAGGTCGGGTTTAATCACACTGCATATAAAAAGAAACTATCCTGTGGTTAAACTAAGCAACGAAAAATTTTAAAACCCGCATCAACGAAGTGAGGAATTCAGATGGCAATTCGAAATTAAAATTTGTGATGATTAATGCGAAAGAATCACGAAGTAGAAATTTCAAAAATTTGAACAATAATTTTTTGCAAAAAAAAAAAAAAAAAAAAAAAACTCGCTGATCATTATTACGTAAAAAATGCTTAAACAGCTTAAACTCAATCTTCGAAATTTTTTTTTGTAGAATTCGGTACATCGGAAAAGCCTCAAACAAAAATATAAAAAAGTCGACTATCTATACATCCCAAATTATGAAAAAAGTGCATTCATTTTCCTCTGTGATTTTTGAAACACGGTTTTCCCTGCAGAACATAGTGAATTTCGCAACTAGTATAACAAAATTTTAGGGAATTTGAGGTTTCTACGTGCTAATTTGAAGTTTCACATTCGTCAAAGAATATTTCTCTAGTTGTAAAATCTACCATTTTCGCGTAAATAATAAAAGTTAAAAAAAACTATTCTTCTTGTAATATATTTTGTGCAATTGCCTATCCAATGTTAATTTTACATTGTTATTTACAGATTCAACGAAGAAACCGTTTTCATAGAGCACGATAGAAAATGGAATCCAGAGAGCACGCTTCGTTTGCGTGCACGTCGATAATTAATTAATTGCTAATCGTACATTTTTTGTATTTGGTACCGCGTTGTTTTATTTATAGTCTTTTTGACGGGAAAAACATTTATAGTAAAAAGAGACCAAGTCAGAGGTGGAGTTTCATAGAAAAGTTGGATTTAGTTGACGTCGTGATAATTTTGCTAAAATCGATCATAATTTCGTAATGACGCAAAAATTGGATGACTTCGTGCTTGGGACTCTTAAAGAATTTTCGAGAATTCAGTAAGAATATTAATAATACAGAACATATAATCTCAAACAAATCTCGAACTTGAATCCTAAAGTCCTCATTTTGTTTTTTCTTAATTCAAACTGCCAAAGTCTCTTTTTTTCATTCAAACATTTTTGGATTCAATAATATTCAAGGTAATTCCCATCAAAAACATAAAATATGCTAACAATAAGAATATTTTGAAATTATAAAGGAAAAGTCGAAAAATTCTCAAGAACCCAAGCACGTCTGTAAAACTTACAAGAAATACACTTAACCTAGGAGAACCAACGTTACGTTCTTTCCACCATTACTCAAATTGCCAAAATAATGTTATAGCCTTCTCAACATCTCGTATAAAAACTCGTAAAAAAACCTAGAACGATGTAGCTCAACTTTTCGTATCCTGCAATCTGCAATGTCAAAGTAACGTTCGTTCTCATTTGGTAGCCGGCCTTAAACGATAATTAATCACAGCGCTGATTATCAAAGCTATTAACATCGACTGAAAAAACTCAAATGAAACATACGAAGTCCATATACTGTGATGAATTTTGGATCTGAGGGAGGGGGGACTTATTTGGGACTAATGCCCAAAGTAATAAGCGCCTACAAAAAGTTCAGTGAATATTTCGAAAAATGTCTGAGATATCGAGTTTTTAAAAACTTCAAGACCAATCAAATCCAGGAAAAAAAATTAGGATTTTTCAAATATTTCACAAAAGGGAACTTCACCCCCCCCCCCCGCAATAGATCCTTCGCTATAAAAGTATCACGTTTTCACGCAGTACGTACATATTTACATACAAGTGGAATTTGAGGTAAAATATATACTTGCATTTTTTGTGTCACGGGAGAAAACGTTTAGAGAGTCTACATTTTCGAATTTGGCACAACGCTTTTTTTCGTTTGTTTGTTTGTGCGCGAGATAAACTATTGGCAATAGTACCCTAAATCGCGAACGCTGCTAGAAAATTGGTAAAGTTTGCAGTGCGTGCTTCTAGAAATGATTACTGGATAGTAACGATGACGGGTACTATTCCTGATAAAGATTTTGGGAATTTTCGGAAAAGGGTTTGACCATTTTTCGGTGTACATGTATATATATATTTTTTTTCTTTGGCACTCGTGTATTTTACAGACGGCGAACGAAGCTTAGATTTATTCGCCGTCAGATGATTCCGAAGAGCTTTCGGGCATAGCACCGAACCAGTTTCCCCGATTACCCGTGCTCCTGCAATTTTTTATAGGTCAAAGTATTTTTTGGTATTTAAAACATGAATGGTGTAATTTGTTACTGTGTTATTGATCCACTGATGCTCGAAAGCAGAACAAAATAAATTGATAATTTCATGATTACGGGAAGTGTTTTTCAGCACAAGGGAATAATCGTATCTAGTCGCAATTAGCATAATGATAATCATTACTTTTCAAATGTCATTATCATCATTGTGATCATTCATGTCATCAGACACGCGATTTCCGTAATTATCGTTATTAACTGAATTCCAACCAATCGAAAGATTTACCTTGGGCTCATTTTATAATGACAATATAAAAAGAGGAGTTGGAGAAAAAAGGATATTTCTTTATTAACCTCTTTATTTCATATGCAAGAACCTATAATTCCACATCAAACGAGATTTTGTGATGAAGGAAATATTTATAATTTTTACCTTGTACGTTGACGCGTACTTGTAGGCAGTGTGAGGGAAGTCCTGTAGTACTGAGGAGTGACGTTGGAGGCAGCGTCCTCGGGTCGCCTTTGGAGAGTCATAGTCTCGTGGGGCGAGGTCACAAGCTCGTCCTCGTTGTCGAGGTAGTACCTGGAGCCAGTAGCACTTTTGCAGTTCTCGCACTCGCTCCGGTAATCGTCTGCGTCGTCGTGCAAGGTCGGCAATGCTTGCATGCTACACGTACACGTTGCCGAATCAAAGCTACCTTCTTCGTTCACTTCATTAGCCGAGACTAATGGAGGCTACAACACAAAATTTTTTTTTTTGAAATTGTGTCAATCTTGAAATCACTCTTAATAGTGGGCGCAGACATTCATGAATCAAAAATTTTTACTGCTTGAGTCAGAAGCGTGGGCAGAAAAATTTTTCGGGAGGAGTTTTTCGAAAAAAAATATACACATATGTGTCCTTCAGGGTTTTATAATTTTTAATTCTTGAATATGTGGTTACGAGAGTACGATTTTCCAATTTTTTTCGAGTCAGAAGTTGTACATTTTTTCATGTTCATATTAAATGTAATGTAATTCAATTTTTGTTATTTTTTTTCTCATGCTTTTAGTGTTTTTTCACAACCTGACGGGTTTCATGAATTTATTTTAGATTTTTATAAATCAACTTTTTAAAGATTTTTGAGAAAATCATGGTACACAAATTTCAAGTATTTAATATGCTATAATGATGAAGTTTTCTTGTTGGCTTTATTATTTATTATTAATTATTAATTATTTATCATTGTCAGCCGTTTTTATTATTTTTATCGCTTAAAAATGTTTAGTTATATTCTACTGTAAAACATTTAAAAATATAATTTCATTAAAGAAAAAATTCTTCTTAAGTTATAATAATTATTATTTCGAGTTAGAAAAACTGAAAAGTCTGGACTTGTTTTGAATTTTACTGATTTTGTTAATTAATATTGTTATTTTTATGAATTATTTTTTTATCATAATCATTTTCGTTTATTTTTCGTGAAATAATATTTTTTGTGTGTTTTCGTTGTTTAGGCCTTGAAAAGGATCCAAAAAATAGGACTGAAACGTCGACAATAGACATTTAATAAAATTTGATTGGGAATTTCGACTACTTATTTGACTTATATTATGTCAAACTCAATGAGAACATAGATCTTACTAATTGATGAAATAATATTGTTGAGAAAATTTTCTTCATATAGTTTTTGAGTATGAAAAGATTTCACAGTATTTCTCGCATTTTTGTCTATTTATAAAAATCAAAAAGATTTTTCGTTGTTTTTTTAAATCATTAGTATTTTAGTAGATATCGATAAATCGATTCTAAAAATTATATGCTCTAGAATGAAAATATTGATACATTTTTGATAATTTCATAGATTTTGAGAATAATGAAGTTTACGTTAATTTGAAGCATTTTTTATGTATCCCTTGAATTTTCTATTGTTTTCAGTATTTATAAGATTTTTTATCATTTTCTATTATTTTTATACATTGCCATATGTGCAGATTTTGCAGAAACATAATTTTTCCATAGAATTCAATAACTTTTAGTATTTTTCAGAAATTGTACGACGAAAGATTTTCTGGTATTTTTATGAATTTCTGTCTTAATTTTTTACAACTTGATTTCCAAGTTTCGAAGTTTTTAGATTCTTATACAATTTTTTTAGATTTAGGTCTTTTTTTAAAAATTGGCAATGTAATTTTATATATCGAATTTCAATTTGGTTTATCAAATTTTTATCTAAAAATAAGTCATATTATTATCATAATGAATTCATATATATCTCGACATAATAAGACATAAATCAATAATATCGTTTTGTGATTCGATCGATGACGAAAATTTTTTGCTCCCCCCCCCCCCCGCCCTTAATAGAAATCCTGGCTACGCCCTTGCTCTCAATTGGTTCATTTAAAGGAAATTTTTGATATTCTTCTCAAGAACACTATCAAGATTATTGTTTCATATTTTTAAAATTTTCTTTTCTTTTCCAATTTTGAAGGCAAGAAAATTTTGAGAATGTATAATTTCCACGTATTTTTAACGTGTATGATGTTGCAACCATGTATTGTTTTTTTAGTATGAATAAATAATTATTTACCTAATTATAGGTAATATTATATTATCTAAAATTATATATATATATATATGTATAATATATAATATATAATATACTATATATATGTGAAGCGCCACGAAGAAAGGGACCTAAGTGGCATTTGACATAAGAGCTATTATCTGCTTATTTTCAGTAAGAATATTACTCTAACACAAAATGCCGCTTAGGTCCTTCGGTTCCTTAGGTTCTTCGTGGCGCGTCACACACACACACACACGCGCGCGCGCGCGCGCGTGTGTGTAATAATAAGCTATATATAATAGGTAATATTATAATAATAATATTTTACCTTAAAAGTGCATATCGTCGTCGAAGCTTTTTCCACGGCACCACAACGATTGCCTCTGCAATTCGTCTCGTCCCTAGTTTCGTTTCGTCTCTCGGGATTGTAGAAACCGCTGCAAGACGGATTCTCCGCGAGCACCGTCGGTGGCGCCGACCTGGAAGATGGCCCAGGTGAGGGGCATTTCGGAGCCGAGTTGAATAGCGGCACCACAGACTGGTGCGTCATAAACTCTCGTCTTTTGTAATAAAACAAGCCACGTTAATAACAGAGATCGGAAAAATTACAAAAAAACAAGTACAAGTAACGAGGCTGAAATACTCATAATTAATTACAAATAATCATAAAACTTATAATATAATACATATATCTTTATATTTTCAACGATGCAAGTTATGAATTTCCGATTTTCCAGTTTCCAAATTCTGTACATACAAAATTTTCCAACTATACAGTCGAAATAATGAAACACGTTTTTTTTTCTTATGGCTGAAAAAAAAATTCTCGACATTGTTGAATTCTTTAACTCCATATTTTCTTATTTGAATATATAAATTTCAAAACTAAATAGAATTATGTGATTTCAAAGTCATGCAATTATGCAGTTTTTTCCATTATCTGAATCGCGAAAATGTATGGTTACCTTAAGCGAAGACTCCCGGAAGTCGCGAGGGACCTCGGTATTGTGCGGTGGGCCGAGACCCCTGAACTCGGCAAAGTCGCCGAAATGGTAAACGCGCCACTTTGCCTCGGAAGCGTGGTGTGTTGTCGATAATTTTTAACCGCATTCGGCGGTGCCAAGAGGGCATTTCCCGGACTCGGAAATTGCTGGGGACTCGTTCCTGAAGTTCCCGGAGACGACGCTGGTACATTTTCGTACGTGTTGCTGCCTGTAGTTATTTAAAAAAAATCGAGGATCAACTTTCTGCTTATTTTGTTGGTATATGTAGCAATATCATAATTTATTTTCATGATTACATTGAAACATAATACGTATCCAGTTTGATATGAGTAAATCTTCTTATTGAAAATGATAATATTGTTAATTGAAATTTCATAATACATTATTAGAAACTCTTTCATGCTCCACGAGATAATTTTACTTGGTTTATTGAATTCAACAGAACTCGAAATTTTTATTATGAAGTCCATATAAAAAACGATCAACGTCCCCAAAATTTTTGACACTTCAAATTTTGACGGAATGTTCGGAACTGAAAATGTTGAAACATCTTTATTTTCATCTTTTCTAAATTCTAATATACTTATCTAAAAATTTATTTTATTTTTATAATAAATAAATAATAAAATTTATACTTTTAAATCATAAAATATTTTTTTTGTTATAAATACTATAAATTTTGTGGCAGATGTTCAGAACGCTTAAAATTTTTATAAATCTTTAAATTTTCTAACTCCAAGCATTTTTGAACTATTAATAATTTATGAATTTTGCCAAAATCCTATCGTTTGCAAAATGTTTTAAATGTGACGAAATTTCTGAATTGTAGTAATCATTGAATTTAGAATTGATTTAGAATAATACTTATAAAAATGAATAAATTTTTACAATATTGCAATTCCTGCAATCTCCGATATTTTCAAATAATTTTCTGACAACATTTTGAATATTCCTCATCAGTTATATTTATTCGATTTCTAAAATCACTTGAATATTTGAATTTCGCAAAATTTAATGATTTTTCAGAATATCAGTCTCCTTGGAAATTTCAAAAATTATAATAATTCACAGGGTTCTCAAGGTGTGAAAAATTCATGAAATTATGATAGCATAACAAAATCTGCTAAAATGTTTCAAATAACGTAAATTTTGAAATTACTAAGTACTAATAATCTCAAGTGACATAATCTCTTATGTCAAAATTTGTAAATTTTGTAAATAATTACGATTTTTCTTTATTTTTCTAATTTTGTGATATTTGTCTTTGTGATTCAACCCAAGGTCTTATTCTTGATTTTCTAGTGAAAGTACAGTACTGCTCAAAAATCCTTGAACACCATAAAAAATACAGTTTTTTCAACTTTATTCTATTATATTTGCCCAAATATATATTTATTCGCTTTGA
>JAPYZL010077281.1:0-11886 GCA_030522825.1 Platygaster orseoliae
GGGATAAATATTGGTCCAAATACGTTGTAAAAGTAGGCTCTAGTCCACAGACAGCTACCAGTGTGTAGGGTACTGTACGAATGGATCAGAGCCTCAATTCCCTGACTTTGCAGATGTAGAGTCAGGTACGTGAAAGTTTCACTTGTAGTATTGATATGTTTAGTAAAATTCTTAATGGTGTCATTTTATGAATACCGGCTCTTTTCTCTGGCTGGTGCATGTCAATTTGCCGTTTTAACACCATTTTTTTTTTTGATGAGATACAACTCTTTTTTTTAAAACGTTTGACAATATTGAAAGCGTCTGATCTGTTACCGAGAAAGAAATACGTTCAACTAAATGTTTCGTATGACATCTAAAAATTTTATTTCAGCGTACGTGCAGAATCACCTGCAAAGAACGATTGTTGTTCCCTCAGTTCTCTGGGTGATTTTTTATAAATCCTTTGTTAACTATTTATTAATCTTAACACTTGATGATATGCAGTTTCGAACAAAACTTACATATGTTCATTTAGATGTTCCAGTGTTCCACAGACAGTTAGCAGAGTATATGGTACTGTACGAAATGGAACTCAGCCCCGATTACTAACTGTGCAAACGTTGAGTCAAGTACGTAAAGGTGACTCTTGTAACGTTATGTTTATCAAATTATTATTTATATTTTATTCGTTATTTTATTTAAATAACGAAAATCAATTGATAAAAATTGATAAAAAAAAAATTTAAGACTTTCATGCATAAAAAACCTACAGTCTGCAGCAGTTCTTTTTTTTTACATTTTTGTTATTTTTTCATATTTGGCCACGATAATGACTCTGCCTTTTCACTTATTTAATAGAGTTCAGTTCAGTAAATTGAAACGTGAGAGTTGCATCTTAATCTGACAATCCGCTTTGCCCAGGATGTTGGGCCAAGTAGAAATATTCAGTATTTAGTCAGACCGGTCTCGTCGCGATAAGCAAGATTCGAGCTGTGCATGCGGAATTCTCACAGCACCGCCTTCCTTCATACTAACTAATTTATGAAAATTTGACTCACCAGTGCCAGTTCCGTTTTTCGCAATGAACGTTTCTTGCCTCGGAAAATTGCTGCGGAAACTCGGGTCCGCATTTACAGTTTCACCAAAGCTCAGAACTCATCCATTCTTGAGTCATCCCAACTTTTTGAATCCTCCTTTAAACCCCACTTCAACGACAATTCTTTCTTGTATCAAGACTAGAGAAAAAGTTTGTTAAAAATTTTTGCGAAGTCATTTTGCATTTTTACATTTTTATGAGTACAGTATGTACACTGCTTAGGACACAGGATTTTATGTATTTTGTAAGATGAAAATGGAGAAATGTTAAATAAAAACTTGATAAAAAAAAACTTAATTTCTTTATTAGTGATTTTTCACTAATTCAAATTGAGAGAGTTAATACTGGAATGTAACGGAGAATGATTGATGGTTAATTCGAAAACGTCTGCTTGTTTCGAGTGCAATAGCTTTTGATTCAAGAGAAATGAACATTAATACATTGATTCCAAGTTTGTGGCGCAGTACTTGGAGTAGTAGGAATGCACTTTATGGCCATTCTACTATATACTACTTAGCTTTTGACGCACTTCAAAGCTTTTACTTCCCTTGCGCCTCCAAATGGCCATGCGGTACTCCACGGGATTTTTTCCAGCCATGCAAGTTTTGATGCTACGAACACATTTTTCGCCATGTTAGAGGTACTTTTATGTCCAACTTTTTTCATTGCTCGAGTAAATAAAGTACAGAAAGACAGCTTTTACTGCGTTGTTTAACTTTGTTATAGACGTTATCAAATGTACGATTTTATTCGATCACTTATAAAGATGCGTAGTTTATTTGTTTATGAATGTTTTCAAGTTGTACGTTTCAATGTATATTTATGATATGAAATTATTTTCAGATTATACTGACATGATTGTGTTTAGAATTACTTCAGGGATCATTGAAAATTAAACCGTGTATTTTGATGGGTGCAATTATAATCGTCGGTTATGTGTCATTTACTATTCCAAGCAATTTAGAGAACTGTCATTTCGGCACATTCCGCAACGACAGAATTCGCATTTTCAAGTGGGCTGAAGATAATTTCAATTAAGCTTTTCGTCACTGATTTGAATTATTCACATACGAGCTGGGAAATTACCACTGTTCGAAAATGATCTGAATAACTACGTTTGGGAAACGTCAGAGATGGGTTTTGAGTGTGAATTTCCTGATTGGAAAAAAAATTTGGAAAAATGGAAAATTAATTATGAAAATATTGATTAAGTTTTTGGATCGGTTAGGGTTACTTTTCCTAAAAACATTTTTTCAATATTTTTTCTTTCCAATGTTTTTTTTCCACTTATAAGTTTTCCCAAAAGATTGTGCCAAAAGATTTTTTTTCCCAAAAAATCCAGTTCCAATTTTTTTCCCCCAAAATCTGTAACAATTTCTAAAAATGTAATACAATAAATAATTTATTACAAAATCATTTCAGTCTTAAAAGTCAATCTTATTTTAAGATGCAACAAAATCAAGGGACGACTTGAAATTCAAAAATTTTCTTAAATTCAGTCCATTTTCAAATTTATTTTCAAGCAAGCAAGTTTTAAGTCAAGAGGATGCGTCTTGAATCAAGAATGATTTACTCAAATTATGTCGAATTTTCTTCATTTAAGACTTATCTGCTTAAAATTAATTGTGAACATGGACTAAATTTAAGATGATATTTGAATTTCAAAACGTGTCTTGATTTTGTTGCATCTTAAAATAAGATTCAATTTTTACAGTGTTCAAATGGTATAAAAAATGAAAAAATACTAAAAATTTGACTACTAAGAATAAAAAATACTCAATACTGAAAACTAAAACACTAAAAAATACTAAATACAAAAAAATTACTTAATACTGAAAATACTGAAAAATACTAGAAATCGAAAAAGTTTGAAAAAATTCGAATTTCAGTTCAAATCGTATAAAAAAAATTTCTGGAAAAAACTTATTTTGAGAATTAAAATGTCTGGAAAAAATTATTTCTGGGAAATTTGAACATTAGGAAAAATAAAAAGCGTGGGAAAACTTTATTTTTCGGAGAAAAAATTTCGGGGAAAAAAGATTTACGAGAAAACGTTTTGAGAAAAGTGTCTTTCACCTTTTGGGTCATTTCATATAAAATTGTACAGGTGATTAGGTCTTTTTTTTTGGTAATAATTTTTTTATATGAATTTTTGAAACATTGGCCAAAAATGATACAATCATTATAGTTTTTTTCATTTTTTGAAAACAATTGATTGCAACTGTGAGATATATTGAAGGAATCAAAAAATTTTGAACATAAAATTCCGAGGTTGAATCAATTTTTATTTCCTTTATTTTTTTACAGGTTGGTTAAATAAATAACATTCAGCATTATATTTTCTATCAATCATAATTTGTTGCTTGGGAACTACGGTTTTTTAAATTTGAAGTGTCAATTTTTCAGTTATTTATATTCTTTATTTCCTTTGCATTCAACAATTTCATGAAAGAACAAAGTTTTACAGATTCAAAATTGGTAATTAACAAAAAAGCATTTTGACTTTTGAAAATTGTATTCTTCAACAAAATATTTTCGTAAATATAAAAATTCATACTGAGCTCTGTTTATGGAAAAATAAATAAATAACTTCTGCAATGTTGAAATTTCCCAGTTAAAAGATGGTTAATTTTTTTTTACAAAAACTACGATTACAAGAAAATATTATTAAAAAAAACTAAATTCAGAATTTTTTTATGATACGACGAAACGTATTGTACAACATGAAAAACAAAAAAAATTCCAACGTTCATTCAATTTTCTGCTTAGTTATTAAATAAAAAATCAATTTTTCATCCGATATTTCAAAAATTCCCTTTGACGAAGCAGCTGAAATTCAAACTAAAAAAAACCTTTCATTTATTTCGATAGAGATACTACAAAAAAAAGAGCTCAACCGAAATTTCTGTGACGATTTGACATAAAATTACCCTTTTGAAACATGTTTCAATCGAACCAATATAAAAATCATTTAATTTTTGTTACGAATCATCAAACTAACTCATTATACAAACTTTCCTCAAATTGCATCCAAAACTCAAATTATTCAAACGATTCAAAGTTTCCGTTGTCGGAAATTTAACTCAGTTGCCAACCGTGTATAGCATGTAGGGTGAAACCCCGTTACTAAAACGATAACATCGCCGAGACAAACGACTTGGTTAAGGAAAAACGAGGGAAATAAAATTCAAAGATAATTGTTTCCTGTCCTATCCAAGAAGAAACTAGAGCGTCGGCAAACTTTAAATATTTCTCTTTCACCAAGATTACAGTGACACGTCTCAAATAACGTTCTACATATTTCGCGTGATTCACTTTTTACTGCTCATTTAACTTGCAAAATCGTGAACGATTTTTCAAAAAATGTCAAAAAACATTCTTTTCTATAAAAGAACTTGTATGAAAGTTTAAAAAAATAACCGCAATTTTTCAAGTAATTGTATATAAATTACTGAAAATCCAGAAGTTGACGTAACTCTAAACAAAGATATTGTTTTTTCATGAATGTAAACAATTATAATATGCACAATGTTAACAATGCACAAAAAATGTATGCACAATAGATACTCTTCCTTTTGCTTGATGAATTCGTTTCTAAAATGGCATCGGTCTGCGTCAGTGTATTGGTTTGTTTCCTCCTTGCCATTTCGCTTCAGCCCGCTTGACTATTATCTATCTTGGCGACAAATGGACCAACCAGTCGACGAGTGAAACAACGGACCGCGACGCTTTGAACGTCGCATTGTCGCGGAAAACTGGGCCGCGGGGAGACACGTCCCCGAAACTTCACCGAAAAGCGCGCTTGGCTGTGAAAATACCCAACGAACACGTCGACCTGTGTTTGTGCGCAGTTGCGCTGAAAACATGCTGCGGTCTGTTTTCGAACGTATCGAACTTTTCTGCTGGGCTTTATTTTCTTGCCAACAATTTTTCGGGAGGGTCTAGTGGTCCGAAGTTGTTAAGTTCAATGTATTTTGTGGCTGTACATTCGGTACTGGGCGGCGAAAAGAAGGATTTTCATGAGCTTCAAGTACCGCTGAGAAAAAAATATTGTGATTATTACAATATTATGGAGTAAACAGGAATCTCTCAGACATATTGTACTTTTTAATAGATAATGTAGTAATTTTTGAAACAACATATTGTAAATATTGTCGAATAATATTGTAGCAACAAATATGTATTTTTTTGTAGAAAATCCTTTACATATTTCGTTTTTTAGTATACATCATGTACTTTTTATAATATCATATTGTAATCTTTACTAATTTGGATTATTAATAAGCCGAATGACAAAATGAGATACAATATTGGAAAAATTCGAAAATGTATGGTAAATTTTCCTATAGACTATAGAATTTTCGTCATGCATATTTTTACATGTACAATATTTTCTCTTTATATAATAGACATGTTGCATGGAAAAAAAAATCAAATTTGACGACATATGAATCAATTATTTTCGAAAAAAATCAATACGTATTTTTTTGTTTCTTTAAAAAATGATTATTTTAGAAGATATGTGAATTTTTAATTTCGTATACACAGATATACTGAGCATGCAAATGACGTCATTTAGTAAGAATGACGTCACTTCAGTGTACTTTTCAAAACAATGTGTTTTCGTCAATTTTTGAGGTACGACAAAAAGGAAAAATACGTGTCTGATATTTTTTGATAGACTAACGATATCAGCAATAAAAAAAACTGATGAAAAATGTCAATTACGTAATATAATATTTTATAAGCTGAAAAAAAAGTTATAAAACTGAACATAATATTTACATGTTTTCTATACACAGATGTAAGATTCTTTGTAATAGTAAAGTAAAAATTACAATTCGTACAGTACGATTTGCATATGTAAATTTTAGAAATTCCAAAATCGTATAGTAAAAATTATCATACAATATAACGATTTTACTATACAATATTGCATTTTTTGCAATATATCTGGCAAAAAATGCAAGATTTTTTTCTCCATGCTGCATGCAAATTTCCGAAAAATGAAAATTGTTTTAATTTACCAATTACAAATATATTCAGAGATTTTCTGCAAAGTATGAGACTGAGAATGAAAAAAATTTTAGTGTTGAAGTGCTACTACTGTCATATTATACGTGTTTTTAAATTTTTTGCGGTAGTTCTGCACGTACTGAGAAATAAAGTTAGTTATTTGTAATGTAAATATTGCAAAAATTACTCTATTCTAGGAGAATCTACTATATAGTTTTGATTTTTCATATATTATAGTACATTTTTCCAAAAATATATTTATTTTTATCATGCAGTATAGTAAAACGTCAAATGTCCCGAGTCGAAATTTCATCTTGAATTTCAACTTCTTTCACAGACAGTGTTCTTAATTTGCAGGCGAAAATGTTGAAAACTATTAATTTCGACTTTTTCAAAGTTACCAACTGATGTGAAATGCGTTTTTTGTATTTCACATTAATTTCATCTGCAAATTGTGTTCTCCAATTTTATTTTATATATAATTTAAATATTAATAAATATTTTAGCGTTATTTCAAAACAAGTTTGAGCTTAACACTTACAAATATTTTTTCACAACTTAATTAATTTATAATTATTTTTTTTCAAGTAGTTGAATCTATACCATAAACCTCTTTTTATGTATTTATAAAACAATTATAAACAATTTGTAAACAATTTTCATCTACAAATTTATGAATGAGAAACACTGAATTCAAATAGTAGGAAAACAAATCATCATATTTTAAACAAATTCAAACGAATGCAGTCAATTTAATATTCTGATACAAAATTGGCAGAATTTTCAAAATTCTTGTATCTAAAATATCAGAATCCAAAATTTTTCCGATCTTGAAATTTCAAATTTCTTATTATTTTCATGATTATTGTTATATTATTTAATTATTGTCTTTTTTACTTTGATGTTGTAGAATATTCAATTGAAAAAATCACCAGAAAAAATATCAACATTGAGGATTAGAAACGATCATTTTTCAATTAGTCGACATAGTATTAAGGTGAATTTTCCATTGAAATATTGAATCAATGACATTAATTTCAATAATAAAACTAAAATTGTGTAATGTTCTTAATTTTAATTTTTCGTAATTTAATTGATAATCCTAACTATTTTAACCGATTTCCAATCTCAAATCTTCTTAGCAAAGACGAATGAAGTTGAAAAAAGGTAAAATCAATGTTAACTTCAACTTCATTTTACCTGTAAAACAAGAAAAAACGCTAATAACTACATATTTCGAAATCAAAATGAAGTTGAAAGTACATTCAAAGAAGTTGAAATGAAAACTCGGGATCGCAATTATATAGTAAAAAATACTAAACATATTGTATTTTTTACTGCAGCAAATAACAGTTCTCAATATACAAGATATAAAAAATTAACTTACACGATTTAAATTTCTACAGATCAAATGAAGCTATTGTTTGAAGTCCTTGTTTACCCCAACAGACAATTTTTTTATCGCAACGGAGAGTTATGCTTCTCTGGCTCGTTTTCATACGCTCGTGAATATTTGATATTCACGCGATAAAGAGACGTGTTGGCAACAACCTCATAAAATTTCAGCTTGATTGAATGAATAGTTTCGGAGAATCCGCAGTGCAGTTCTGCGTTTTTGCGTACGAAAATATTCGACTATGAATTGGGACAGTAGCGTTTCGTTCCTCTTATTCTTCGTCTTTTCTTCCACCATCCAACGCGTAAAGTGCGAATAACGAATGGGGAACAGCACAAAAGACCGTGTACATCTTAAATCCCTTCGCTTGTTCTCAAAGCGCGTTCCACCGTTTTTGTGTTTCACCAGAATTTTCAGTCACTCGCCGTTGTGAGGTTTTCTTTTGAATACCGAAATAAAATTACGTTTCCCAGTTCGTATAATACCCAGCCTTTGAACTCGGTCAGACGTGCCTTGCGAAAAGTACCTCTTCGGGATTGCTATTTTACTATTAATGTCCAAAGTAACCAAACATTTTCAGACTCGATTTCTTTTGCTCTCCTTCTACCCCAACTTACTTTCGAAAAACGAGCAGTACGTTTCAAACGTCCTTTTACCTGAAATTTACGTTTGCAATAACGCTAATTCTCGGCAAGCAAGATAAAATTTTTCGGCTCATATTTGAATGTCGCTGAGTAAATTTGGATTTCTCAGATATGTTTGGATGATTTCCAAAGAATTATATGTCTTCAAAAAAACTGCAAAACACGTATCTAATGTTTCTTGAATTTAGTTAATTTAATTTCCTTACGCTATTAATGATTAGAGCGAGTATTTATTTGCATTTGCATATTGCATGCTTATTTTGCATATTTTGACATGTGGGCCTGTTATGCATTTATAAGAACATGTATGTTTATCGCGCATATATTCATGTCACACATTATTATATCGCGCACATACATATTGATGTCACAAATAAGTGTATCGCGATTATATTCATGTCAGAAAATTGTATATCGTGCATATATTCATGTCACCAATTAGTGAATCGCGTATATACATATTCATGCCACAAATTAGTATATGATGCATATATTCATGTCACAAATTAGTATATGACGCATAGATTTATGTCACAAATTAGTATATGGCGCATATATTCACGTCACAAATTAGTATATGGCGCATATATTCATGTCACAAAATCGTATATCGCGCATATATTCATGTCACAAATTTGTATATCGTGCATATATTCATGTCACAAATTAGTGAATCGCGCATATACATATTCATGTCACAAATTAGTATATAACGCATATATTCATGTCACAAATTAGTATATGACGCATATATTCATGTCACAAATTAGTATATGGCGAATATATTCATGTCACAAATTATTATATGGCGTATATATTCACGTCACAAATTAGTATATAGCGCTTATATTCATGTCGCACATTAGTATATCGCGCATATATTAATGTCACAAATTTATATATCGTGCATATATTAATGTCACAAATGAGTGTATCACGCATATATTTATTCACAAATTCACACATATCAATAAATTGTATTTTATTTATATTCAATCTAATTAATAAATTATCGAATTAATGATTCTTCAAATGGAATTATTTGCCTTTCAATTATATAGCTTCATAATTTTATTATATCAGCCTATCATTGTTCATATAACGACATTTTTTCCGTGCATATTAATACGCTAAAAACATACTTTTTAAGTGCATATTTTTACTCACTCTGTTAATGATTGCAGTTTCAAATGTGCTAAAATTATACACAATGAAAAAACACAAAGCTACAAAAATGGAACTTGAAGATCTAATTTACGTTAACAAAGGTGCCGCGACATCGGCGGTGATGAGTGAATGAAATCGTGTCATTGTATTAGGGGTAGACGACCTTGTTTCGAGGTGCCCTCCCCCCTCCCCCCCCTCGATCCCACGTCCTCGTTCGCCCCTTTTCCATATCTGTGAAACATCCGCGTGACGTCACTCGCGTGGAGGCCAAAGCGCCACGCAGAACCGGGAAACTCCGGAAAGTCGCAAGCACTCCCCCCCCCAACCTCCCCTAACCACTCAGTATATCTTTCTTTTTCTTTTCCTCCCTCTTTTTCTCTATCCAGAGGCGTAGGCAAGAGCTACTTTTTTCGAAAGAGTCTTTTTTGTTATTTATTTTTGAATTTATAGAACGTGCACTGTGAAAAAAAACCTAGTAATTTGTACTGTGAACATTGGAAAAATTATTATATTCTGGGAAAGTTTGAAATGTTATTTTAATTTTTCATATATTATAGTATATTTAGCAATGAATATATTAATTTTCACTATGCAGCATAGTGAAAAATACTAATTAGCTGATATTCTTGTCTTTGGATGCTTTTCAATTTCTCATAACAATAACATTTCTACAATTATAAAATATACTCGAAATTATCTTAAAAATGTTAAAAAATACAATTATAAATCAGGATGACTAAAAATTATCATAATTTAATGTTATTTTAAAAAATGTTAAGAAGGATTAATACAAAAGCAATTAAATACGGGTATGGAGTATGTTGAATATAATATTATAAAATTCATAAAAAGATATTAAGAAATAAATATTATTAAAAATTATCATTAATTAATGTTTCTATGTTTTTTTGATAAAAAACGTGATTTGCTGTGATAAAAACTTGTGATAAGGTGGTAACGTTTCGACGCTTACGTAATTAAATGGCATCAAGAGAGCGTGTTTCCCCATCGATATCGCTATTGCGAGAATCATGTGCACTGCTCCTTACGCCCAAGCTCGATTAACGTTTCCCTGGTTACGTTATTCTCACTCAAGTAAGCGTACCTGGGTTATAAGACTTCCCACAAATATGCAGGGTATCGCATTAGGACCGTTCAATGTATTCAAAGAAACTCTGCATCGAGAACGTTTCATGCATCATCATTTTTGGGCTATATGATAAGAGATAAAATTGATTTTTTTAAACGTGAACTTACAATCACAGCCAGGAATATGAGTTTACCGGTCAGAAAAAAATCTTAAATACATAAAATTTCAAATATATCCGACTCAATTTTACAGTCAGAACTCGTTTTTGGTCAGTAATTACTAGTAATTGACTAAATGATTTAACAATTTCAATTTCAATTCAAAAAACAATTTTGTTTTCGTCATGATAAATACTAATCATCGTCTGGAAAAGCGTGTGATTGAATCAAACGTCATGCGAAATCGACGACTCCAATTACGTTTTCCCAGCCATTTCATTCAATAGATTTTCTATGAAAAGCCCAAACTTTGTATCTTCGACTCGACTTTTATTTACTTCTACTTGAAAAGCGACATTGTTGATTCGATTGTTCTTCGTGAACGTCACAAACTCCACTTTTGCCGACTTCTGAGAGCCTATCAAGGCACTCTTGATTTCTATGGTCCATTGTTTTTCCGCTGCTTATCTATCAGTCAAATTATCTTGATTCCATTTTAACTTTCTATTGTTGCTGTGAGACAACCCAAAACAGTTTAACTAAATAGCTTCTGAATGGAAATGTCTGATACAATGACCCAAAGCAGTGCAAAAAAGTGTTTTGACTGATCAAAAAATTTAATTTCGAAATTATTGATGCAACTTATTCATGAAACTGTAGAAAAAGTAAAATTGCTCTCAACGATTACGAATGTATCCTCATTGTCAAATAATTATTCATTAAAAACCAAGAGAACGAGCTTTTAAAAATGAATCCAGGACTACAATGGCGAAATTTTTCCATCGCAGGTGCAGTTATTCGAAACTGGTGCTCACAGAAGAGAACCGCGTTTTTTTTTGCTGGAGCGACAGGAAAAAAGCGTTACTTTTGTTGCCGAGATCTACAAAAAGTACGCAATGGTTTAGGAATGTCTCAGTGATTCGAGGAAGCTTATCAGCCTGCACAATGTTATTCAGTTACGGAACATTTACTCTATTACGTAAAGGAAAATTATGGGCACAGTATCTTCTAAACACCGATATTGTTCAGTAAATGATCCGGAACAGAACGTGAAATTTTTTATCTCGCAGTGATGATAGTCTCTATGGCTTGGTGTCGATTGTGCACAAGTTTGTGGTGCACATTTTATTGTGCACACATTTATTGTGCACAAGTTTATGGTGCACATTTTATTGTGCACACATTTATGGTGCACAAGTTTATGGTGCACATTTTATTGTGCACACATTTATTGTGCACAAGTTTATGGTGCACATTTTATTGTGCACAAGTTTATGATGCATATTTTATTGTGCATAAGTTTATGGTGCACATTTTATTGTGCACACATTTATGGT
>JAPYZL010077286.1:0-16802 GCA_030522825.1 Platygaster orseoliae
ATGGGCAATACTTTGAATGATTCAGATGTAAGAGTTTTTTTATAATAAAGTTACATTTTTATCGAAAAAACAGCGAGAACTTATTTGCGCACCTAATAACTAAACTGCATAACTCAACATACATATTGCAGTAAGGCATGTTGAAGCGTAGAAACCAGTAATACTCTGTAGTTAACAGGTTTTGACCGCCAGACCCCTTGTAGATAACATATGTATAGCTCCCACTTGCTATATAATTTTTATTTTTCATGAGAACGTTAAGAAACTTCGTATTTCGGTTACTCCAGAGTAAATGAAGGTAAAAAATTTTACAGATTGAACAAATATTTAAACAGTCAAAAATTATAACGTTTTTTCGTTGTTGTGTGAAATTTATAAAATGTCAGTTAACAGATTTTGACCGCCGAGCCTTCAATTTACATTCAAAGAATACATATATTACTTTCGAAGTTTTCGATACTAAGAAAATCACTCAAACTTTTACTTCAAACTTCAGATACTTCGAAGTAAATAGAATACATTAAATTTAACGATTTCAGTACTTTAAGTTTAAATTCGAAAAATTAACTAATAAAAGTTAGGCATTTTTAAAAATGAATCTTACTGCAGAAATTCCTCGTATTTTTTTCTATGAATTATCACCCTACGTAAAACAAAATACAAATCGATTTTTGTGATCATGTTTCTACAAGGTAACTCAAAATTAGACAATGTCGCGGAAAAAAAAACTATGAAATACTTTTAGACTCAACATTTCATGATATAATTACCCTTGAATCTGATTTTTTCCGGACTCCAGTCACCCCAATCGTAATTTACCGACGCGGAATGTTCACCGCAATGGTGTGTAATCATCTTTATGAAGTCCGCCGTCACGAGCCGTAGGAACCAATTTGTCCACGCCGCAGCCTAAAGGGGTCCCGATAAAATTTGAAAGTAATCGCGGGCCTCGACAGACCACGGGCCCCGAGGGCCCTAACAGTGCACGGTTCACCTTTTTCACAACCGTAATCCGGATGCACCATGCTTTCAACGAAATTACACGCGCTCAACTCGTTTATATCAAACTGACTGTGAGGAAACACGCCGTTATTGATTTTGGTGTAAACTCCTGTAAATAACAGCGCGACGAATTGTTTTACCGCGAGCGATTACGCAGCTGCTCGTTCAGCAGCTTCCGAAAATTTTCGGACCGTGTGAATTTCATCATCCGTGTAACTCAAGCTCTCTCCCATAGTTACTAAATTATGTAAGGTTTTAGCGGTTTTCGATGGAAGGGAAAATGGCTTCGGTGGAGTCATAACTGATTTCGAAATCAATAAACGAACATGTATTTAAATGATCTGATCGATTATTATGAATATTAAGGAATATTTATGTAGTTTATCTATATTAATTTGGTTTATATTTATGTTTGTTTCAGGTAAGACGAATTCGAGTATTATAGACAGCTTGATGTTTGGACTGGGCTTAGGGGTGAGTAAGTAATGAGAATAATTATTTTGGGCCGTTAGAGTTAATTTATGACAGTGATTTAAGATAGGAATAGTATATTTCTCAACGAGTGTAAATTGAGCTTTTTTAGCGAATATGCAGTTTGCAAGACGAGTCGAAGGCGAGTTTTGCAATCATATTCGTTAAAAATGTTCTTTTGCACAAGTTGAGGACTATATTTTTCCCAACAACGTGGAGGAAATGCGAGTTTCGATTGAAGCTGGTATTTGTTTTTTTGCTTCAGTTTCACTTGTTTAAATTTTTGAAATATCGGCTAAGAGGTTAATGTTCTTCAATTGACACATGTAAATATTTTTGCATAATTCAATTACTGGTAGAAAAATTGTAAATTAGTTGTAATTTTCTTTTGTGATTAAGCTTTCATTCTAAGAGAAAAAAATTCTCAGCCTTACTTTATAGGAGAAAATTTTTCACGATTATGATTTTCATGAAAAAATAAACAACATTTTTTTTTGCAAATTTTAAAATTCAATTAGTTTCTTTTACTTTTTTTTGCAGCTGATGAATAAATAACATATAGAATTAATTATTGAACAATATTTCTGGCTTGAAACTACACTTTTGAAGTTAAGGGGCCATTTTTGCAGTTATTTCTTTAAATTTGACAAACTGTTTTTCGTTGAAGTTTATCTTTTAGAACTTTAGAAATTTTCGGAATTTTTTCGGTTATTGCGATAAAAAACTGAAAATTCCTCGATTCAAAAGTTTTTATAGTAAGCAAGTGCTTTAATTCTTTTTTGATTATTAATTTTTCTTAATCGTTCATGTATGATTGAAAAATTTTTTTGAATTGTCTAATTATATTAATTTGATATCATACAAATGATATGTTTCCGCGTCTTCAATATAATCAGCAGGATATCAAAAAAAATTTCTGATTCAACTATTTCAGATAAAATAATAGAATTTCCAGAAAATAAACTATAGCAATATTAACAACAATGGCAGTTTGACTTAAAAAAATCACATTTTTCAGAAAAAGAATTTCGGTTAATGAAAATTTATAATAAATGTTGTTCATTTAACAACTCGATTTGAAAAAATTCGAAAGAATAAAAACTAATGTAACGTCAAAATTTTACAGTAAAAAAAGGTTGAATTTTTTACTCTAAATCACGACTATTGGAAAATTTTTTGTTGAAAAATGAAACTTTCACTTTCTTTCGTATAGAATGGAACTGAACCAAAATGCAGAAAAAATGCAACAATTGGAAAATTTCAGGTTTAGTTACTGAATCATGAAAAAAATTTACACGTGGGTGGTAAACAAAGAAAATTAACCTCTAAACCGATGTTTCGAAAATTGCTTACGAGGAAACAACTGGAATTCGAGCAAAAAAAAGAAATACGTGTTTTATTGAGTTTCTCCATATTTAAAATAACATCCAAAGATACTACTTCATCTTTAGGGTATCAGAAAGTGAGCCCTATACGAATGGATTTTTCTCCTCATTCCATGTCACATTTAGGCTTGTTTCCTTTTTTAAAACTGTTTATGCTGTCGCCAACGGAAGTTCTCTCGCGGGAAGTAAATTGCATGTACGATAATGTGCGTCCACGCGAGCAGACACGATTATTTATAAGAATAAAAGTGGTGGGAGCAGAGGGAATGCTTATTTATGCGAGCGAAAGAGCGAGTGGAACAAAAAGTTTGTGGCTTGTGTACGGGGAACTTATTCACGTGGACATATGCAGATAAGCAAAATCTCATCTCGAGGGAGAATAAATGTTGCTCTTTAAGTACCTCACGCTAACTGTTTACTTTTGTCTGACGTTATTTAAAGAAGAAATTTTTTCGCTTATTTAGCGGTGTTTTTGGTAATTGTGTTTAGTTTGTAAATGTCATGAGATAATGTAACTTCTGATACTTTGTTGGATGTTTTTCATTTTTCTATTTGATATCATTTTTACGATTTTGTTTTGTTTTGTTTTTTTTTTTATTTGAATTTTTGTATAAACTGATTGAGACTCGCGAATTTGACAAAATTACAATGTAAAATTTGGAAAATATAAAATATTACATTTTCCGAATAGAGTCACTAAACCTAAATGTGTTCAAGTGTAATCATATTACAAATATTTGACAATAATGTAAAAGAAGCATCAAAGCAACAACAAAAACTCTAAAATTGAGACAGGTGATACGAGCATCTTTCAAGAAAAAAAAGTATTAATAAATCTAGGGATATCCGTGTCCATTGCCCATACAGTACAAAAGCGGGGACTGCAAGAAACAGCTAAAGAATGATAATGCCGAAGTTCACGGCGCGTATGGCGATATTTTACCCAGAAACTATGCTTGGATGCCAAGGAAGTAGCCAAAATGGCCGATGTAATCGTTTTAACGTGCAGTGATTATGAAATGGTTGTAAAAATATTTCTCCATCCATCTCTGTGAAAAAACGATGACTTACTTTTGCTGTGATATATTCCTTTTGATCTTCTCATTTATCCTTTATCAATATCATCATCATTAGCATTATTGTCATCGTTAGTCAAAAGATTAATTTCAACTGAGAAGCAATTTTTCATGAAAGAAACTGGATTTATAATTTGAAATTGGAACGAAATGAAATTTTATAATTACACTGAGCTGGCGATTATCATTGGATTCTTAAAAATTTTTTATTGATACTGAGAACATTTTTCAATGACTTTGACGTAAAATAGCAAACTGATATTTATTGAAATGTTTTATTCGAAATCACCATGTTACGAGCTAGTAAAGCTACCTGAAAAAAGAGCGTATAACTTAATTTACTAATTCTTTTTAATTTATTTCAACTTAAGCTCCAACCTGTTCGAATTTCAGACCAAACTTATTCGTGTTCAGGAGACTATATTAGATTTTTAGAACATCTGTTAGTTTGAAATAAAACCCTAATCTAAATCAGAGAATGGGTTTTTTTTCGATCATCTCGTATGTTATACATTGTACGCATTTCTATAATTTATTTAAGAACGAGCGCAATTTTCTTATCGCGATAACATCGATAACGTGCAAAAGCCTTCGAAAACTTTCCAACATTGTGGATTTTGGGTCAGCAGGACTTGACGATGTTATTTTAACTACCTCTACGGCAACGTCTAGTTCTTTCATCGTTTTCTGCAAATGTGCACTCCTATATCTATGACCACCGTCGCTGCCCCTTAAGTATATGTCATTATTAAAGTCAGGATTTACGAGCAATTGATTGTTATCGTCGTAAAATTTCGCCCAGCTTTCATTCCAAGGAATTAGCGGTATCGCGGATGAAAATTTCTTTTATCATCGATAACTTTAATGGCACATCAAATGGAAAACATAGTCTAGGCGTTCGAAAGTGGAGTAAAATTGCACGTTCGGAAAGAATCAGTGAGTCAATACTATCTTGATGATTTTTATCGGTTATATTTCTAGTGAGAGTGAAAGTAAGAGAATAATGTACTATTTCATGCTGAGAAAAAGGGTTTGGGAAGATGATAATGTATGTTTATATACACTGAAAATTTGGAATCGAGTCAAGATAAAGTCGTCATACTTGTGACGCTTTAATCACGACACTTAGTGATTTCAATCACTTGGATTACAAAAATCCTCGGGTATGTAGCGCACGCTCGGCAGATGTTATACTTAACGTGGTATTTGTTTGATATATCGCCCGACATTTAATCGCTCCTGCCACGAGAGAACATTATATACGCGTATGGAGAACGTGTATAAGCATGCGAAATATTTCATAGTAAATATTGCAGCTGAACCAGTGCAAGTGAGCATAATTTTATTCCTTGAGGAATCGGAGCGACTAAATGTGTGTGAATATTTCCCTGAGTAAAATTTAGCTTTGACAGCATTGTTTCCAGTAGATTTTCAAACTGTTTCAGTCTTCGATTAGTTTATAATCGTTTTTTTAGGGTTGACAAATGATAGGGTTTCAACTGTTGTTGATTTATTGGGGCGCCATATGTTACAGAGCTTGGGAGAAACATTATTTGTTCAAGAAAGTGTGAATTACGGAGATAAGGTTGGGTAAAAGTGTCAAAACTTGCCGATAATTATCGATGTTTGAAGTAGATAGTTTTATTTATTTTAAACGTGTTTGTTTTCTCTAGGTCGATTAGAAGCAGATAAAAAATGCGATCAATGACAGTTTTACAAAAAAATCAAAGAAAAAGTTTTTGAGATATATTTTTTGAAGTTTTGCGAATCCATATTGTAAGATTATTATTTTCTAAAGCTCGTGTGAAAAAAAAATGAGTTTTAAGATTTCTTTTCTAAAAGTTAAAACATGATAACAGATCATTTTCTGAAGCTCGTTGTAAAGAGGATCAAAAGTACGATCGATGAACAATTTCAAATAAGTTGAAGAAAATGTTTCTGAAGTTTCTTTTTTGAAAGTTGCGTCTTCGTGCTGCCAGATAATCTTTTCTACAGCTCTCTGGAAACAGGATGAAAAATGCGATCGACGACAATTTTTCAAAACAATTGAAAGCATAGGCCGTTTTGTGTATTTTTTGAATAGTTAGCATTTAATAATTTGTGTTCATCTATTTTTATAACTCGTTGGAAAAGGGATAGAAAATGCTATCCATGATCATTTTTCGGAAAATTCTATTATTTACTTTCATTTCTGCATATTATTTGAAAGTCGGCAGATAATATGAATTTCGTTAAAATTGTAAAATTTTCGTTAAAATTGTAAGAATTTCTATAGACCTTGCGGAAATCTGGCGTATGCAACTTATATTTTCTTGACAATTTTTAGAACGTATTGAAATGTTTTCGAGTATCCTGTGCTTTTCTAATCTCAAAATTGTTCTATTTGTTTTCAGTAATTTTTTAATACAAATATTGATAAATTTCATCAATTACACGTATGGAAGAAATTCTTTTGAATGAATGTCAAAACTTCACAATATAATGTGTTTTCGTCAAATTTAAAGCTTTTCATTCTTTATGAAATAGCAGGAATAAAAATATCAAATACTTTGATCTTTTAATATCATTAGATACAACAATTCGGATGAAGACTTTCAGCGAATAGCATTGAAAAATTATATGACAATGTGACATTAATTATTTGAAACAGTTTTGAAATATTCCAAATCATAGAAAAAGTCAGTGCTCTTCTAGAAACTGTCTTAGCGTTCGTAAGTTTACAAAAATTTTGTTTCATATCGAAGAAATTTTCTAACTCAAAAGGGTTCTTATCTATGCTTACATAAAAAACAAATTCGAAAGATCTTTGTTTCAGTCCATAAACAACATGAATAGTACTTTGAAATTTCTGTGTAATTTTGTGCACGATTTTTGCAAATATAACTGCCTCAAAATCGTAGGACTTATTTTTTAAACTTTCAGTGATTGTGAATACCACTGTGCAACAAAAATTTTTATACCGGAATGTAGAAGCAAAAATGAAATCTACACTAAATTTAAAAATTCACGTGTCTCGGGGTTTTGCTAAATTAGTTCGCAAAAACGACCAATTCAACAACTTGTTTCATCTTTTCTCTCTTTTTAGCACATTACTCGAATAGGTGTGTCCTTCTCGCACTTCAAAGTTTAAATGGAAAGCTTTATTGACCTAATTTCTTGAAACACTGAGACACGTGTGTCTTGAAATTAAGTGTATATTACATTTTTGCTTTTATTTTCTGGTATCAAAATTTTTATCTGAAATTTGTCGCACAGTGTACTAGAAATGGAAAAATTTTTAAAAACTTTATTAACGAAATTTTTCCAAACAGTCACCAATTTCTGTATAAAACGATTAAAGATGTTTAGAAAGACTCCTTCTCTTTTTTCAAGTACTGAAAAATTCTAACATGACTTATAGTTTCGATGCTAAAAATAAATGAAAATCATTAATATTAGGTATACTAAAAAAAACATTTTTGTGACATCAGTTCATTTTCTGAAAAGATTTTTAACCAGAAGTTCAGAAAACTTACACAGTTCACGAGTCAATTACTATTCTACAAATTATTTGACCTTTTTTTCTCATTTATTCCAACAAGATCGCCCATCAAAAAATCCCATGCATCTCCCAAAGACCAAAATATCCCTCAGTATAATAATCCAGTAGTGAGGCACAGCGTTTCGGTCAATTTTGCATATCAAATTTTTCCGTTATGTGAATTCAGTGCTGAATTAACGTACTATTTTTAAACAGTTACAAATTTCTATATCAAATGATTAAAGATCTTTAGAAAGACTCTTTACCACTTTTTAAGTAGTAGAAAATTTGTCAAAATTATTTTAACATGATTTATAGTTTCAATCCTCAAAATGAATGATAATAATAAATTCATATTAAAAAAAAAACACACATTTTTATTACATCGGTGTTTTTTCTGGAGAGTTCTTTAACCAAAAGCTCAGAAAATATAAAAGATATACAGTTCATGAGTCAATTACTATTTTATAAACTTTTCGACCTTTTTTTTCCATTTATTTCAACAAGTTCGGCCATCGCAGAATCCCATGCATCTCCCAGAGACGAAAATATACCTCAGGATAATAATCCAGTAGTGAGGGACAGCGTTTCGGTCAATTTTGCATATAAAATTTTTCCGTGATGTGCAATTCAGCGCCGAGGTAAGGAAAGGTTCCCATATCGTTTCGAGGGGGGCCATTACACGTAGGTATAAACATGCGCGCATTGGATGCAGCGCGCCCGCGGTTGGCAGGTAAGGCAGGTTAGCCTGAACGGCTCTCTGTAATTTGTAGCCCCGGCTATTCGAGCGTGTAACTCTGTAATGATGTAATGACTCTGCGCGTGCAGATACGGTGTCCGATACATTTATACGTAGTGTATAAAGAATTGTGCACTCGCCATTCTTTCACCCATACATATGCAAATAAATCACCAGGATTACGATTAACGTTCGATTGCTCATGATGGATGTGAGCTTGTTTTTGCATAAGATGAAGACGTATTCGGGAATCTTGAAGGATTGAGGCTGAGCAGAGTTCTCGAGAAGGAGATGAGTACGAGAAGAAAATTCTTGGTAATTTTTCTTTGTTTTGTATGAAGTGAAGGAGTCAAAAAATAATGTTTAAAAGCGAAGTGCAAAGTTTAATATAACAAATTTTTCATTTATGAGAAGGATGATGTTCAAATGATCAAGGACTCAATGGAAAAAAAGGCGAAGAAACAAAAGATCGACTATTTTCCTATCGAAAATCGGAATTCGTTGAGAAACTATCGGATGGCAGATTTAAATATGTATGAAAAAAATCGATGTCTGTTGAAAAATGTAATGTTATAACCAGAGTATTGCACAGAATTGCAGGTTTTACTAATGAACAAAGATTGTTTGTGAAGAATTTTTTTTACAAATTTCAGACTCAGACAATGAAGTAGAAATATAAACCATTCGAAAATTTTACTTGTCAATAAAAAATAAACTATTCTACAGTATTTCAGAGTGTATCATTTATCGTTGACAACTTTTGAAAACGGAATTCATTACTATAAAAATAAGATTTAATAATTTTTATAAAAAAAAAAAAAATTACTGCATTTTCGAAAAGCTATTAGTGCATTTGAAAGAAATTTTATTTTGCAATCTCTGGATGGTAAATTTATTGCAAAATTTCTGAATAATTGTAGTAGTGCACATTTCTTTGTCAACAATGGGAAAATCAAACAATAGAAAAATGAAGTACACAAAACGTGACTCGGATTATGAAGTAAAAAAATACATGTGAGTGTTATTGATCAATTTAAATCAATTATTTTGAATTTGAGTTATTATCAATTTTTCGTCTCGATTTTTTCATCGAACATTTTCAAAATAGAATCCAAAAACGCAGGAAAGAAATAAACAAATTCACAGAAATTATGCTGTTGAATTCGAAAAATTAAGACTAGAAATGTTGAGATCAAGAAAATTTTTATCTTGATATTATGAATGAGAAATATTGAAAATTGTAAATACTTAGCTTCAAAAAACCAAAATAACTGCATAATTATACATTTTTGTCAAACAGTACAAATATTGTGTATTCTTAATTTTTCTCGTTCTCTCAAAATCATTTATTTCTGATAAAAATGTTTTTATTGAGTTTTCTGCAAAGTAGATGAGTTATAAAAAATTGAGGACTAAACGAATGAAAATAGAAAATTTTGCTTTAAAAAATATTTGAGATCTCAGTTCTTCTAATAAGGAATTTCTAAAATCGTAAAAAAATTTCTTCGTAATTAGAATCAATAGAAAACCTATCAATAATTGAAATGAAATTTATTTTGAGGCAGTTGAAATTGTAAAAAAAAAAAACATTTCTTTTATGATAAAAAATTCTGGATTGGAAACTTACTATAAAATGTGCAAGTTTTTTGAAAATATAAATTTTTGCTTAAATTTCTTGAATATCAAGCGGAATAGAATTTTTAGTGAATACAGTGTAATTTAGGTATGAAATTAAAAAAAAATAGTTTCATTGATATCATTAAGTGAAACGATGAGTGAAGTATGTAAGTGAGTGTTACATAAAATATCTGAATTTTGAATGATGAATAAGTTGATATTTGCGATTATAAGCGAATTAAAGAAAATATTTTGGAATGCAAAATGTTTTATTTTTATCAATCATATTGATACCTATGATTATTTGCACTTTTTCTATTACTGTCCTTTTTTTGTAGTTAATTTGATAGAAAACTTCTTCATTTATGGAATCATTATTAATTGATTTTTAATAAAAATATGGAAATATTTTAGGCTATCACCACAAATTTATCTAATAAATAATTTATACAATAAAATCGAAGTATTTTATGAAATTTATATTATTCAATTATATATCCCATTATTCCATTCGATTAATCGAATAGAATACAAATAGGACGTGAAAAAAACTTACTTTTGATGCAACGAGTCGGAAGCTGCGAAATCGTGAACGGTGTGAAGTCTTCTTGCCGTCCCTGCGTGTAATGCAATTTTACGTGCAAATGCGCGCCGGTTTACTTTTAAAGGTTTATGGGGTTTTCGACGCGACGGGCATGTTCCACTTCTTAAAGAGCGAGAGGAGCGATAATATTCAAACGGCCCAGCCGGTCTGGCGCGTAGGCAGCCAACGAATCGACCAGTCTGCGAGAGCACCCACTCGCGCGTTTCTTTCGAGAGCCTCGGGCCAATTGCACAATGAATGAGGAAACGCGCCGATCGAGGAGCAGACTCGATTACTCGCGAGACAAGTGTGACTTGCGATGCTCGCGTGCATTACTTTCGAGTGCGTTCTGCCTTTTCATGCACTGAAATGAATCGAGCTCGTATTTTTTTTCTCTACGATGATTTGCAGTTTGAAGGTTTATTTATCCAATCAAAATGAAAGCAAAGTATAACAAGCTTCTTATGCGCATGTAGAGGGAAATATATGAGTTATTTGGATTTTTAGAGGAATAGACTTAGAGGCCAAGTCATTATTTACAGGGTTAAATTTTTTTTCTTTTTTCTTGAAAAATATCTTCTTGGTTGTTATCTTTCTGCAAAAATATTTTATCAATAACTTGCAGTAATTCAGTACAATATGACTGGTAAATTGAGAATTACAATATATCAATATTATTTAATCAGTGATGTATTTAAATGAAGCTACTAACAGTAGAATAAATGAGCATTAAGCTTATCAGTGTATGTAATAATAAATTGATGTTACTTAGTAGAATAGGTCAATGAATAGTCAATCAGTAAAACTCTATAATCATCAGTCAGTCAGTCAGTAGTATATATCAATGGAAAGTGTATCGGTGATTCATCAGAACAATTCGTATCAGTAGAATATGATTAACAAATAAATGAGTAGAATGTATCAATGATTTGTCTGTCAACGTTGTATAAAGATAACACAATAACTCCTAAAATAGATCAATGACAAGTCTTTCAGTGAATCATAGAATTATTTCAATATTACCAGTAAATCAGTAGAATTAGTCAATAGTCAGTCAGCCAGTGGCGTACATCATTTAAAAAACAGTTCAGGTTACTTTTCTTTCCATAAATGAAAATGAACATTTAAAAATTCATTTACATTAGAACCTCGGAAGTGAAAAACTCGCATTATGGAAAAATATGAATTTTCAGAAGTAATAAACCGAAACGCTAGTTTAAACCGCTAGTTTAATTTTCGAGGAACACAACGTTTAAGGAGGGAGTCCCATGTAACAGCCCGAAAAAAAGGGTATTTTTGGGTATGTTTTTAGACATGAAAACAAAAGCTCATCTTTTCACAACTTTTTCTATGTATAATGCTACTCTTGAAATATGAAATAAATTTTTCGTTACTTTATGCAACAGTTATATTTTTATTTGTAAGGGCTGATGTCGGACATGTCTGAATTTTATACGTCAATCTGCCCGATATCTAGCTCTCCACACAGATGTTTGAAACACAAAAATCAAAAAATTTTTTTAAAGTTTCAATTTAGAGTTAGTTTGTGAACTAAAAGTTTTGAGAAATATTAATATTTTACTAAAGGGCGACTATATAAACAGGGAAACCTTATTTTCACCTGAAAATTTCCTTAAATTTGTTAGTTTTAATGGTAACCATTTGGTGAAATATTCATATTTCTTAAAACTGTCAATTCACAGACTATCTTTAGGTTTCAACTTGTAAAAACTTTTTGATTTTTGTGTTTCAGACGTCTGTGTGAAGAGTTAGAAATCTGGCAGATTGACGTATCAAATGTCCGACATCAGCTCTTATAAAGTGACGAAAAATTTATTTCATCTTTAAAGAGCAGCACAATAAACAGAAAAAGTTTTGAAAATATTAGCCTTTTTTTCATATCTAAAAACATACTCAAAAATATTCTTTTTTTCGGGCTGTTACACGGAATTCCCCCGTTAAAGTCTTTCGACATTACAAAAATAATAGATAGATAAAAAACCTTGGCAACGGTCTTTCCCAGTGCCTTGATACTTCGACGGGTTTGGTAGACGTCACGGGTCAGGTGTAGAGGCGCTGGCAGTATCAAATCGTGCAAGAGGAAAAAAGAAAGATAGTCCGGGATGAGCGAGAGGGAGCACAAAAAGCGGGCAACATTGGCTCTTATGGGAGTTTCAAGGCACTGGTCTTTCCTGAATCAACATCAAAGAAATGAAATAGCATAGAGCGTTGGTAATTTCCTGAGATTTGCGTTACGGGGTAAAGACCCCTCGATATCACGGATTCGTGTATTATGCAAGCCCGCAGCGTCTGATGGCTCCGGCATGAAGTGGGAATGAGCTTAATGCTACCCCCGGCGAGATTAAGTCGCCGGGCGATCACTCGACCCGGCGGGCTAGGTCAATGCACAGTGATTAGACATTATCTCGGCCGTGATATTATCCGTCCTGTCCCTGAAATCAAGAACGTGTATAGCGAGTACAAAGCCCTTTGGCGTTCCTTTCAAACCTTCTTTTCAGACTTCGTGTTAGATTCCATCATACGTTTCGCGATTATTACAGAGAGATCGCGAGGATAAAAGGATTCTCCTTCACAAAGAGATTTCCAACGTTTTCGAGGTATGAAAAATAGTCGGTCGCAGAACTACGCTCTTGGTGGCCGAAGGTTAATTCGACGAAGTGAAGTTGGTAGCTTCAAGTTGGTAATTGAATTCGAGTTAATTACGGAAGATGCTGGGTATTATTGAAGTGTCGTAGAAGTGTTGGTTCTTTACTGAGTCTAATATTAGACGAGTCAATTTGAGGTTCTAATCTTGTTGTTTGCTCTGGACCGAAAATGCGTTACACTTTAATGTAATAAGGCTTTCACTCATTTTCATTGCGAAGCACGAATTTAGATTTTACTATAGCTCGGCTGGGACATGTTGACACATGGAGACTTCAAACATGGAGATGTTTGACTGCTTTTAATTAAAACGCAAGTTTTGCGTTTTGCTTTATGTGAAGAATGATTTTATGGGAACCCGGGAGGACTTGGTAATGAATTCTATGATTCTCAGTGGGAGTAATTGCGTAATGTAAATTATTCGAGCTCGTGATTTGAGCAATTTCGGCGAGCGCCATCTGGTATGTATAGAGGATGACTGTTTATACGACTTGTTAATTGTTCATTTAATGAGTGTCGTGATTGTAAATGAGCAGATCTTTGCCAATATTTGCAAAGTTGTATAGAATGATTGAGATTCAACACAAGTAATGCACGTAAATTTATTCATATTTTGTTTGAGTAAGAAATTCGTAGGTGTTATGGTGTGTAAAAGATTTTATTTAATGTGTTAAAGTGCTGCAATGATTTCGAAGGTTGAGAAATTATATGTTTGTTTTAAAGAAGCTTTTCTAGAACTTGACTGTTATTCAGTATAATTGAATGAAAGATAGCTAACAAATTTTGCCTTCGTGAACTTAAAATCAGGATTATTCTCTTAACAAAAAATACTATTTACTATACAGAGAATCCTTATAAACATTTTTCATTTAAAATTCCATTATTTTTCACTTGTGATGTATCAGAACAAAAGGATTGTAAAAAAAAAGATGGAACCTCATAATCTTAAAAATATAAATAAAAGAAGAAAATTGATCACGAATTTTAAACATTGGATCGATTCTTATTTCATACTTACGGAAAATACCTTTTTTATCGTTATCATCATCGTATGACTTGAATTATGAACATTTGAGATACATTTGACATGCATATTTTTAGGAGCACAGCAGTTTCAAAATTTTAATTTACGAATCACCAACTCGGAAAGCGAGTTTAATTTTGAAACTCTTTATGTAGTAGAATATTAAAAGTTAATAATCTTACAAAATTAAAACGTTCGACAAATTATAATAATAATAAAGATTTGATAAATTTATCAAAACTAGAAGAAAAATCGTTCCAAGTTTTACTAAAAAATGCTGGATTTTGAATATTACTTCTGAATACTCTAAATTGTGGATTTCGTAGTGTGAAGATTGTAAATCTAATCAAATGAAAAAAATGTAGAATAAATCGATGACTTTGAAAGTTCGTGAAGCAAATTACACACTACTTCAAGCCTTGTAACCCATCACTGTTATTTCTACTCGATGATTATTTTTTACTTGTGATTCCGTTTTCCATGCCTTGAAATAATCTAAGCGTATTTTTCATCAATCATAACCATAAAAGCTATCATTTTTCGGTAGACTATACTCAAAACCAGTCGAAAATTTCTCTTTCTTTATAAGTCTCGAATTCGCTGAGACTCGAAGTTTGTTTTTCGCAATCATAAAAGTAAAAAAAAAACCTAACCCAAACAACAACATTATATACTTGTACCCGACAATAAAGTTTGGAAAGGTGCTCAACCTACTTAACTTCTCATTTAAATGTAAATCGAAAATCAACAAAAACCTCTGCTGGTATGAATCTTTATATCTACAAATTAATCAAAATCATCCGAAACGTAGTCGTCGCGACGTCGGGATGATAATTTGCGCGCACCTGTCGCGTCATTCCGCGTGAGTACTGCGAAATTCAAGTGCCGTTGAATAATTTATGCCGGCAATGACGGTACGCGCCGCTGTCAGCGGTGCAATGACTCACGTCCCGGCAAGAAATTCCCGCGAGGCATCACAGACTCGGCCACTGTTCCGCGGTTATGATTCAAGCGGTAATTGCCGGCGCGCGGGGCACGTGAAGAGCGCGGAGAAAAGCGAATCGGCACCGAAATAGACACGTCCGGGGAACGAGGGAGTTGGCCGCGGGAAACGCATCGGGTACGATGATCGAGTGCTCGGAGCAGCCCGGTATGCGCTCGTTAGCTCGACCCGCGCGAAACATCCATCTCCGCCGCGAAGCGAGTGAGCGAATTTTCAAGCTGGATTTTTCTTCATTCTACATTTTATAGAAGAAACTGAAGTTTTTTTAAGAGGTTGGGCACCAAGTAGTTAAGTGAAATTCAACACTATTTTTTTCTTTCATCTGAATCCCTCTGGGTACTCGTCATTTGAAAGCTCTAGCTTGAATCTATTATGGCTGGAGATGAGACATTTAAAATTGCATAGTGTTGTTTAAAAAATGTTGAAGTAGGTTAATTTGTGTTGACGAGTGGAAAGTTTTAAGCAGTTGATTGTAGGTCAATTGTTTCGAACTTTATTTTTCATTAATTTGAAATGCGGAGTTTTTTATTGCATTGACTACAAAGTAAAAGACGAAAAAGTCAGAAGTAAAAAAATTAAAAATTATTATGGTAATGGATTTGAATGATTGAAAGTAACAATTTCAGAGTCAATAAAATTGAAGATCTCTATATTTTGGATTTATTGACGGGTGATAATCGAATAAAATTTGAATTCTTGTCAGTGAAAATTCACCTTCTATATATATCTTTTTCTTCAAAGATATTCACTAAACGATTTTGAATGACTTATTTTTCGTTTAAATATGGTTTAGTTTGACTTTTCACGTGTTTAGACAAAAATTCGCAATTTTCGAGTAATTTGCAAATTTATCAGCCAAGTTTCAATGTAGAACTTTTTTATGTTAATAAATTAGAAGAAAAACTATTTTTTGAACGAATTCAACATTCATCCTTGTAAATAACAAAATTTCAAATTTAAAAATTTTGAAACCAGAATATTAAGATTTTAAATCTTAATTTTAAATTTCAATTTCAAATTATCAGTTTCATTTTTTACAAATTGTTGAATCGATACCTAATAATTTTTCAAAATTCAAATCAATACGAAAATCTTCATTGAAAATATTCATTCATAATAATGAAAAGAAATTTCGTCATTTATCCACAAAAGTGTGTGGAAATGCTGTTGATTTGTTTATTTCTATTGGAATCATTTAAAATTTCTAGCATATCATATACAAAATTTCACAATCACAAATATTTTAAATTATAATATAAAATTTCCATGTTTCATTTATCAAATCTGTGACTATAACGATTTTCATTTTTTTTTTCTGGCTTTTTTTCATTTTATTTCGTAGTGAGTTCAATAAAAAATTTAGAAGATATGAAATTTGAATACACTGATTTTTAATAGGTTCATATGACAGCCTGAGAGCTCAAAGTGAAAAGCTAAAATTTTGTGGGCAGAAATGTATAAAGTTTTTCAAGCGCCAGAAGTGAATATAAAACGTTCAGAGCATAAAATGAATATCCCAAATCTTGCCCATACGGCCCGAACAGTTTTCGCGGTCGTTTATCGCCGGGCCAAATCTGAACCTTTTTTCAAAGCAGGTATACGCGTGCTTGGCATCCCTTTCATTCAGAAAATGATGATTTATTTTTCAGACTTTCACTACACTGAAAATTTCCAGTTTTTTTTTCCAAGATGAGATTATACCTTAAAAGTTATAATTT
>JAPYZL010077293.1:0-19051 GCA_030522825.1 Platygaster orseoliae
GTCAGGTAACCCATTGTTTGTCCTCCTCAATCACATATTCCTTGCGGTCTTTGAATAAAGTATTATGTGCGACTAGTTGTCGAAGGAGAATCATTCCACGAGCGTCGAGTTTGCCGCGCGAGCGAAGCGAGAGTGGTAAACTCGACGCTCGTGGAATGTTCTCCTTCTCCAACTAGTCGCACAATATACTATTCATAATTAAAACACGTTAATTAAACGTGCGCAACTCTGATCATTACTAGTTATACAACTTGAACATAACTGCAATTTAAAAAAATAAAAACTGTATTCTCCAAACCAGATCGTCAAAAAAACTATGGAATTCTGAGGGAAAATATATTAATTCAACGTCGTGCGGAAAAGGCCACTTTTCCACATTGTTGAATAAAATATAGTCCTTGACTAGTGTGCAAAAGTTTTCTAAACTCATCTGATTTTTTAAGATTTTTTATCCTAAATCATCGGATTCTTTTACCAAATCTGAGATCGCTCAGATTCGATAAAAAAAACTTTCAATAAACCCCTATCAAAAATTTTTTCTATCTACGCCCCTGGGTAGCTCCAATATTCTTCTGATGTTCCAATGTTGCAAAATCCACCAAGTACCAATTCCATTATTATGTAGCATAATTTAAAAAATATCTCTCCATCCGGCCCTGATTCTTTTAGTAATTACATACGCACCCCGACAATTCCACGAAGGGTGATGCCTTCGATACGGCACGCAAGGCTTGAATTGCTCCAAAGCGGCAATTAAGAACGCCGTCAAAATACCGGAATCATTTGCGACGTCAAAATGAACGGCAATGAAGGATAAAAAAACCGAACGACCAGGTGTGATAAGTATAAAAAAGGAGCTATTCAGATAAGAGTGAAGGAAAAAACAATTAAAAATCAGTCCGCGATAGGGCTGGTTTTACGTACTTATCGAATTTGATCTCGAAGAGGGCGACATGCACTTCGGTATTTACGTTAATAATTTTGTCACGCATGTCGCAACTTGGTGTCAGAGGTTGCGCCCCCGCACTTTTACATGCGCGCGAGTAATTGTTCCGACTCGCAAGTCTTTCTTTTCTTGCATAATTATCTTGTCCTTGCACCAGGCGACACTTAGCCGTCACTTAGCCCTTCTGAAAATCGCTTCTTTTTTTTGGCTCTACTTTATAAGGGGATTTATGTTCTCATTTTGGTAGTTTTGAACGATATGTTAAAACTAGACATAGTATGTTGCACTGAGATAAAAAATTTGTAATTATTATTATACTGTATTGTAAACGGGAATAATCAGACATATCGTACTTTTTGCTAGATAATAATGTGATTTTCGCAACACCATTTATTGTAAATATTGTCGAATGATATTGTAGCAATAAATATATTTTGTTGAAAGAATTCTTTTACATATTTCATTTTTTACTATACAGCTCGTACTTTTTACAGTATCGTATTGTAATCCTTGTATATTTTATATTTACTTAAATTTCATAAATTAAAAAAGTCGAATTTGCGTAATGTATATCAGTTTCTTGCAGAATGACAAAATCAGATACAATATTGGAAAAATGCGAAAATGTATGGTAAATATTACTATATACAATAAATTTTTGACCATGCATATTTTGACATGTACAATGTTTTTTCTTTGTACATGAAATATCATATTCTACAATCTGAAAAACAAGTGATAGAAGTATAAATATTATACGACGTGTTTCACTATACACAGATATTAGATTCTTTGTAATAGTAAAGTGAAAACTGCAATTCGTATGGTACGATTTGCATGTGTAAATATTAAAATTTCCAAAATCGTATCGTAAAAACTGTCACACATATTGTAATTTATACAGTATGATAATTTTTTTGTAAGTTATACAGAAAATTTTTTTATGGAAGTAACGTTTTTCAGAATCCTTCATATTTTGTATCATTCAAAAAACAAAAATTCAAAATATTCACTTGCACAGACCTTCGAGTAATTTGAATCACTAATGAAAAATTTCATAAAAAACTCTCATTCCCATGTTCATTCTTTGATTTCGCAAAAAAGAAAATAACAATTTTAAGACTTCTGAATATATGAATTTCTACCTTTATGACTTCTTTCACTAGTAACGAAAAGCAGTGAAAAAAAACTTATACTTTTTATTTCCTTTCAGATGTAGTATTTTTTTGTTTTAATTATTCTACAAGTTAAACACAGAAGATTGAAATGATTTAGCACGCTGCGTAATATAGATGATGTATATTGAATACCTGGACTAACTAACCTTGGAAATTTAATGAAAACGTTCCATCGTGCATGAATGACTACGCAAGGGTTCTAAATGGTTTCCCGGCGCGAGTTCTGCCACTCTCCCTACAACAACGCAGGACCTCGTCCTGCGATGCAGATTTTTCGCATTCCAACGTACAGAAATTACATTCTAATACGAGTCATTAAAAAACTCGACACGGGAAAAAAGAATTTGCTGTATAGCAAGAAAAAGATGCGTTGTTTTTTAATACAACTTGACAGACGAATTTTTTTTGCAGCAGTAGATTTTATTTTTTTGTTGCCAGATCACAATCATCATGCATAAAATTGCATTGTATAGTAATTGTGCTCTGGTAGAAAAAAAGATTTGTTGGGGCAACAAAGAAAGCTACTGCTGCAAAAAAATTCGCTCTTTCGAGTTGTGTTGAAAAAACATATCTTTTTGCTGATACAGCCGATTACTTTGAATTATTGTCTGATTGTTAAAATTTTCTTTTTCATTTTGTAGGCGAAATTCCAGTAAACCGAAAAAATTCTGAACTTGATTTGATGAAAGAATCTTTTTGTAATTGTGATTTTCATGACGAAATTAAATAATTATTTTCTTGCTCAGGAAATAACTTTCATTCCACAGCCCTGCAAGGTTTTTAAATAACGAAATAAAATTTTCGTGAAAAAACTATCAGAATACAATAAAGTTTATTTGAAAATTTTGTATAACCCTGTAATAAATTCTGCTTCCACGCTTTTGCAAAAGAAAATTCAACATCGAACGCTTTTTTTTATCAATAAACAACTGAAAAAATCGATTAAGTTGACAGCCCTAGCAAAATAACCTGAATTTTGTTAACATGTCGCTAGATTCTATAAATATCCACGGCAAATTTTTTCCATCAAACACAAAGATCCAAGAGTAAATTTATTAAAAAAAGTTAAAATTGAATTTATCGTCTATGAATCAACTCGAAGAAGAAAAATCGGCAAACGACATTTCTCAAAATTTCCAACCAAATTGGTACATAACATCGGTCAAAAATTTTTTTCGAAATTTCGTGTCGCGTGTGATAAGATCATCATGGTTCGAACAAAAAAAAGATAGCTGGGTTCAGTGTTCGGAAAATGAAAATTTTAAGACATTTTTAGAACATTACAAACCGAATTTCAAATCTCAAGATCAGCATGTTTGCTGTCATATAAGACATTGTTTATGTCGTTGTTGTCATTGTCATCATCATCGACATCGACGATGTCGTAGAAAAAATGTTCGAAACGTAGAATATGATTTCGGTGTCGGAGGTTATTATGGAAGACAAAGAGGTTAGAAATTTTGTAATAATTTGATGAATTGTGGTGCAATTCGAATAATAAATTAAAAATTTATCATTTCAATCAATTTCTTGAAGTATTTATTGTGGAATTCGTTTTTGAGGTGTTTGTAAAAAAAAGTTTTAGACGTTCATCTAAATATTAAAAATTTTTATTTTTCAAAGATATAATGCATATTTAAATGTGCATACTACTATGCATATCAAATATGCATATTTAAAAACATCTTTTTAAAATTGATTCAAATCGTAAACAACTTTTGACTTAAAATTTCTTAGATCAAAATGCGCGAAGAAACTTAATATTTCGATTTCTGTTCAATATTTTCAAAATTTTTCGGAATGTCAGTGAGAAAATAAAAGAAAAGTTTTTTAGACAAAAATCCTTTATCTTGTATCGTCATTTATCTCAATTGATGAAAATTTGAAAATTATTAACTACTTTCACTATTCTCGTATAACATTAACTGTTGGTTCAAATTTAAAAATAAGATATTTCTTTAAAAAAATACGCAATTAAAGTAACAGCAATCAAATTAGTGGGGAAAAATAATGAGAATCGCTTTTAATTTTCTAGTTCACAAGTCAAAATCTGAAGACTTCGAAAAAAACCAAATCTTGCCAATACATCAAAAGTACAATGCAGAGGAAAAAAAACTACTCCAGGAAACACACAAAAACATTTTCTTTAACTGTTACTGTTACATGTCCCCTCCCATAAGGGAAACGCGAGAAGACGAAAAAAAACGGGAAGCAATTATGGAAAATAGGCTTAATGAAAAAATTAACTGTTCTTTGAATACGCTCTTCCCAAAAATTCCACCTCCACTCGAGGATTTCATCTTTGTAGGAGACACCATTTTTCGAAGATCTACAGCCAAACCTTTTATAGAAACTGAGAAAAACTACAGATCTCCTCTGAAATTTATGAATCACAAGTAAAATTTTTTTTTGTATTTTTTAGAGAGTGAAAATTAAAAAAGTTCTTAGTACTGTAATCACTACAGATATTTTCTCTACAAAATTTTTATGTGAGTAGGACTACTTATTTGAAAAATTCTAGATGGGTAAAATACCCCAAAGTACCTATGTGGAAGAGCATGAATTTACAAAAGGCATTTTTAACAGACCTTCAATATTTTTCACTGTTAATAGGATTTATCAACATTTCGTAGAAATATAGATTTACCTGTATATTGGAATGTTTCAAGTAATGACCATTTATATATAATGGAACATTTTTTGATTTTAAGAAATTCTAAAAATTTCAACAGATTTCTATGACTTCAGGAAATTTCTATTTTTTCCAAAATCTACGTATTGGATAAACAATATCTTAAATTGTACAAATTTACGAATTTATTCATTGTTGAATATTGCTTACAATCTTTAAAGTTCTCGATATTTTTGGACCGTTATGAATTTCAAAAACTCTAAACACAATGAAATAATTTCAAAATTTTTAAATTTAAAAAATTCGTCCAACTCAGTCGAAATTTATGTAATTTTTTGATAACTTTCAAGTTGTTAAAATTTTTATCGTTAAGAAAAAAACATAAACAAACATGCATATTTCCAAGAAACATGGTAGTGATAACAGTCTACGAAATTTATGAATGTTTTCTGAGATCCTACAAATTTTTTTAATTTTATAAATTTATAACCTATCTTCGGAATTTTCAATGTCTATTAACTTATTAAAATTTTCAGAATTTCATAGACAATACAAAAATATCAAATCTTTTAAGAAATTTTAGTTTGTTGAACTTATTTGGATTTCTCGTGATTTTCGATAACTTTTCAAATTTTTCACATAGTTTTCTTTAAATGAATGAATCAATTTCTTGCTTATTTCGTCAAAAAATATGATAATGAACATAATACGTATACCTACAGAATGCAGGAACGTTTTCTAAAATGCGATAAATTTTTCGAATTATGTGAAATAACTGACAATTTCCGAGATGGCTTATGTTTTTAAAATTTTTCAGACATTTTCAAAACACTTTTAATGAATTTTTCATGAAAAGTGTTAATATTTATTGATTGCTCACATCAAAAAAATTTTTATCATGTCTCCGAAATCTCAGTATTTCTTTTTCAGACATTTCTGAGATTTTCAGCACTAAAGATTCAACTTCACAATTAACATACTATGCAAGGGAAAAAATCTTCAAACGAAATTCTCTGAATCTTGAAAATCATACCCACTCTTTTCTACACCAAAAAAAACATGAAAATTAAACACTAACTGCAAATTAAAATTTTTTTTAATTTCAGCTTAACTCAACTAAATTTCCCAATTCCCAAGCTCCAGGAAAACTCCGAAAACAATAAAACAAATTCACAAAATTTCCACGAAACGGAATTTTCAAGAATTGCTTCAACCACAAGACAAAAAAATGAGATAAATTTAAATAATCTCGACAGCGAAAAACTACAGTTCTCAGGCATGAAAAGAAGATTAGACGAGGAAATCGAATCAGAACAAATTTTCACATCAGAAAGAAGCAACGATAGAAAATTCACAAATTGCGACGATTCGCTTGAGACAAAGGCGGATCGCTCGGAAAATTCGGACGTTCTTGGTTTTCCTGAATCTGAGGAAAACTTAGGTTTAGTCGATGAGTTGAATTTCCGTTCGGATTCTAGTTCAAGCGTTTGCTCCAGTGGATCTTTAACCCATCGGTTCGAAAAAGCCGTGACAAGATTTACGGAGGATTTAATTCTTTGCGAGAGAAGAATCAAAGCAAGCGCGAATTCAGAGATTTTCGACAAATGGGGAGAGGAGTTAAAAAAACGGGGAAAAGAATCGTGGAAAAGTTGGAGGTGTCAACATGAAGTAAATGATAATCTGGTAAATTTCTTACAACTATTCATGAATTTTCTTTGTCTTTAACTGTACATATTTAAGTTGGCAAATATAAAATTTGAGAAAATATCTTCAAAAAAAGTTTCTTCAACTAAAAATCTTTTTCATTTAACTTTTTATTTTTCACAACTCTACCCAACTGAAAAACACTATCAACCCTCAAATTTCCTAAAAATTGATACACTTTAGTGAAAATTCAACAATATTATGCATGTATAAATTTGTATAAAACATGAACATAACATATAACGATTTTAAAATATGACTAATCTGTTGCACGGGCAGAAAAAGTCAAAATCAAAAAAACGACACGACATTTTTCCCAAGGATTCCTTTCAATTGTCGAGCGATGGTGAAAATTCATCTCAAATTTCGAACAGCATCTCATCTAAAAACTCTCGCAAGAGCAACGAAGTCGATTGAAGAAATGTTTGTGATTATTTTACATTTAAAAAGTTTTAAAGATAAAGGATGACTATGACTCTGAAAATAAGCCTAATATTGAATAAATCATCATGACTTTTTCTAAAAATTTTTTTGGGTTCTAAAAAATTTTTTCAACCAGATTTCCGACTTTCGGCAGCAGGGGCAGTAAAACGTAATTTTTAAATAATTAGATAGGAGAGACTGCGATTTTAATATTTCTTCAGAATATGCATATTTATGTATGTATTTTAGTTTTTGATGGATATATGAATAACTTGAAAAGGTTTAATGAAGTAAAATAAAGAATCATTGAAAATTTTATGGATTGTTGATAATTCAAAGAAACTCTAAAAATGTTGAGCAAATTCGTAAATTGAATTCATTGTTAATTTTCTTTATAATATGCATAATTTTATTTTGTTTTTCAATAAAAAATATAAAAAACTTAAAAAGGCATAAGAAAAACATTTTTATTATTCTATTTATCAATTCTAAGAGTACATTAGAATACAAAGTTTAAATTGTTATAAGTAAACAATTGATATTTAATCATAGTATTATGTTACGGAAAATTTATTTCTTTGATAATAAAGTTTTGAATACTTTGTAAAGTTTTTGAAATTCAAAGAATTTCGAAATATTAAGAAACATTGAAAATTGTACAATTGTTAATAATTCTACGAAATTCTAAAAATGTTCAGCAATTCAATAAATTTTGTTTATCATTAAATTTTCTTTAAATACGTATAGTTCTTTTTTATTTTTCAATAAAAATATGAAAAACCGCGAAAGGCATAAAAAAATTACGAAAAATTATTTGTTACGTTCTACTTATCAATTCCAAGGGTACACTATAATACAAAGTTTTTGTTTGTTATGAAAACATCATTAATAATTCATCATTTTACTACTTTACAGAAAGTTCATTTATTTTTTCTCTCAGTACTTTATTGTTTCTTTGTCTATGAATTTCGTTTTTCGAGCATTTTCGCCAGTTGGAAAAAGAAATTGAAAAGTCCGAATCAAAGAAATTTTTGAACAGATTGTAGAGTTTTTGAAATTTGTAGGATCTCGAAAAATGAAGAAATATTGAAAACTGTAAAATTTTTTGATAATTCTATGTAATTCTAAAAATGTTAAGCAATATTCTAAATTTTATTCATCATCAAATTTCACCGTAATATGCCTAACTCTGTATTGTTTTTCAATAAAAATCTGAAAAACTTGAAAAGGCATCAAAAGAATATTTTTATTGTTCTACTTATCAATTCTAAGAATGCATAAGAATACAAAGTTTAGTTTGTTATAAGTGAACAATTAATAATTGATCATAGTGTTATGTTACAGAAATTTTATTTCTATAATAATAAAGTTTCGAATAGTTTGTAGAATTTTTGAAATTTAAAGAATTTCGAAAAATTGGAAAACACAACTGTACAATTGTAATTAATTCGACGAAATTCGAAAAATGTTCAGCAATGTGGTAAATTTTGTTCATCATCAAATTTCCTTTAAATATGTATAGTTCTTTTTTATTTTTCAATGAAAATCTGATAAACCTTAAAAGACATAAAAAAGTTACGAAAAATTATTTGTTACGTTCTACTTCTCAATTCCAAGGGTACACTATAATACCAAGTTTTTGTTCGTTATGAAAACATTAATAATTCATCATTTTACTACGTTACAGAAAATTCATTTCTTTTTTCTCTGAGTACTATGTATACTCTTTGTCTATGAATTTCGTTTTTCGAGCATTTTCGCCTGTTGGAAAAAGAAATTGAAAAGTCTGAATCAAAGCATTGAAGCGATTTCTGAATATGTCCAATTACACCGGAAAGGTGTTTGTGAATCGACGTGAAGACACGCCAACTCGAAAGTACGCGACAACTTGGAGAGCTTCATCATTAGAACTGACCGCTTCGCCCTTGTTTCGGGCTCCTGCGGTTTCCTTTGAAGAGGAACAACGTACGTATCGTTTCTGCCCGATGTCCAGCCAGGCGGAAATGCAAAACGGAAAAGCAACTGAGCGCAAGACACTTCCCATTTCTGTGATTGTTGAACGACTTTTCCTTTGGCCCTTTCAGCTCTTTTAAAAAGTGTCGCTAGCAACTGGTTTTCGGAAGAGTAATATCAAAGAAACAAAACCAATTTCATGTACATTGAAAATTCTTTCGTTCGAGGAACTTCGGGAAACGAAAGATTGTATTATTTCCGTATTTCTGAGAACATCAGAAAATTTATATTAATTTGTTAAACTTTTCGATGTTTCAATTAAAATTTTAGTCGAAATTTCAAATAGACGTTTATGTATTATTTTGCCTCATAATAATGATTGAATTTAGATAAATTCTGAAGGTATTAATTTTTGGTTGAATAACATTGAGGAACTGGATTAACATTTGTATAGTTAACTGCCAAATCAGTGTTTCCATTTTCATCAAATTTTCCGATTGCATCAAAACGAGATGGACGAGGGAAAATCGTGGAACCTAAACACTCGAGAGGACAAACAAACACGGATGCTTTTATCACTCGTCAAACAATGGGTGCGCATCGAAGGATTGGAGCATGGCACATTTGTCCTGCGGGACAAATATCCTGCGGATGATAACTGTAAAAGCTTTGGAGCGATCACGTGATGCGAAATTTAGAAACCTAAGCATGGTCAGAGCGTTATGGAAGGCTTTGTCGTTATTTCAAAGGAAAAATGATGAATCGAGTCTAAAAACTCAATTCACATTTTTCAGCGATTTCAATTTCATAAAAATCATGTTTCTTAGTTTTATTAAAAAAAAAACTTTTTGGTTTGTCAAAACAAATTTACCTACTAGTTATATTTCTCTGAAATAACCAATATTAGTTCAAATAAAATCGTATCATATGAAATTCTCATCAGTATAATTTATTTTTAGTTCTTTAGTTCTTTAAGTTTTTTTTAGTCAAGTTCTTAAATTTACGAAAATGAATTTATGATTATGGAAAATCGAGTTTTCTTCAGAACGAAACCGTATTCATTCGCTTTTTCTTGAAATGAGAAGGATCACGTAATTATTGGCTCGATGTGGAGAATTAAAGAAATGTATTTCAATCCTCGATAGCAGCATTGACGAGGGAAGATCAGCCGCGGTAAAGCATCTTAAGGGCGCGCTTCAGCTCTATAGAATGAGTCTGTATTTGGTATCTAATTCCAGGCGTTCTTTGATATCGTACTTTTGTATATACACTCCGCATTGTAAGTACGCGTACGTGCTTCTCAAGAGGATACATGACAAAGAGAAAAATAAATATTACAGTATAATCCCGGATTTGCGAGCTGCAATATGTACCGGAAATTTTAATATTTCTTCTACTATAATCAAATCGTTTTTTATTAAGCAATATTTCAGCGAAAATTATTTTAAATATAATGTGGTATAAGCGCTGTAAAAAAAATGAAAATTTTTTGATTTTGGAGTTATGTGGTTTTTTGAAATATCTGAGATAAAGGAATTAAATTTGGATTAAAGGATTTTGAATTTATTTATCGGTAGTCAGAAATCATTTACTCAGAGTTATGGTGAATTTAAGATCTGTCATTAAAATGTATTAATTTTGAGATTTGAGACCAACTTATTGAGATATATATGCTTTTTGTATGTTTTCGATATTTTTCTTGATTTTTTAGTGATTTTGATAAATTTATAGTAACCCTACAATTTTTTTTATCGTATGCAGTGCTCTTAAAGATAATTTTTTTCATATCTGTTCTCCTGTTCGATTTTTCATTATTTTCAAAAATTCTCTGTAAAATAAGTTGCACAATTCTTATATTTGTTGAAACAAATTTTAAATTTGTAGAGAACTTGAGTGATTTTAAGGGGATCCGAGCGACACTGGCTTTCTAGCGAGTGCGAGAGAGATGGCTATAATGGGAACCACGCTAGAGCGAGAGAGAAGCACAAGCCCAGCGCTCCTATCCCCTTAAAGAGCTTTCAATAAAAACTGTTTTTCACTAATATTCTAAAAAATTTTTCCGAATTCATAATAATTATGTGTTCCAGTTGAAAATATTTCTTATCATTGTAATCTCTAGATTCTCATCCGATCAAATTTTTAAATATATATAACTATGGATAAATATATTACTATAGATAAATGGAAAGATACAATAAATGAATATGTGACAATAGTATAATATATGATATATTATACTCATCAATAAATTATATATGACATAATATGTATTATACATACATATTTAGCTTGCGAAAATATAAAAATTAATAAATATATTCTGTTATGGTATATAAATTTTGAGAACTATTTGAAAAATTCAGTAAACAAAACTGAAATTCTTCATTTAATCATCTGCTAATTTTTTTGTATCCCTATCTTATGATACACTTAGAACAAAATTTAGTGCTTATGACAATAAAACATTTTACAATTGAATCAGTTTGAAATATTATAGTTTTTGCTTGTTATTATTTGAATTTTTTCTTATACTATATTGTTAGAATCGTCAAATGGTATTGTAGTAGTAGATATATGTGTTGTTTAAAAAACTCGAAGATTTATTTAATCTTATACTACGAATATTTCTGTTGCAGTTTTTGCAATATCATATCATTTTGCAAACTAATAAACATTTTGCAAAAAGTTATATAGTTTTGCCACTATTAAAATCTGTATGATTCTTTTCGCTACGTTTTTGTATGCTTTCTAGTGTATTTTATTGTCATTTTGAAGATAATTGACATTGAAAGAGTAATATTCTAGGGTTCAAAATATTATACGAATTTTCGCCTAGTAGAGATAGGTACAGTATTTTATGTTAGTCTATGAAAAATCATCTTGTCTGAATTGAAAACTAATAAGAAAAAATAATGATGCAATTTATTTTCTACTATTATTACATTTGGTGTACAAGCAAAGTGGAATGTAACAATTCTTACTATACGATATAATTTATAAATAAGATAAAAATCACAAAATAAATCTGTAATACTATTGTTGAAGTTATAATATTTTTGAACTTTTCACAATACATATGTCCAAGAAAAAAAAATTTGCTTTTTAATATATTTTAACGATTGAACGCGCGTTCCCGAGAGTGAATAATTCCCTAACTTTTTTATTAACCACCAATGATTTAAATTGAAAATTTGACTTTACTCGTCCAAAAAATAAAAATCATTAACCAAACGAAAAATGGGAAAAAAGTTTTCCCGCAACCTTCGAGAAAAAGAACATTTTTCATTGCTCTCCCACTCATGACGCCCGGAATGTTCGCCTCCGCAAGAAAATAGGCATTACTGGAGTTATGCTCCTTCCTAAATTGAGTTACAGCGTTTTTTCATCAAAACTAGATTTTCCCAAGGTATTTTATACCCTTGAACAAAGCACCTCGTTCTAGTATTTGATAATAAAATTCCTCAATGTTGCATTATTTACGTAAAAGTAAATAAAGTTAGATTTGTTATCTATATATCGTAAAGAAACCTTCTACAGTAAAAACTTTTTACTTTTTTTTCCCATTTCATAAGTGTTTGCATAATGCAACAAAGATTCTTGAAACTTCGTCATAAATGCATATTTGCACCAAGTTCACTGAATTACCTTCGTCAGAAATAGTATGAACATAAAATTACAATCTAGTTTCCTCCTCCTCTCCCCCCTCCATAAAATTCTGTAAAAAAAAACATATCAGTAAAATATTTCGTCAGGCCAAGCCACTACTCGACGCTGAAAATTCTATTTACGCGACGAATAGCGAGGCGAAGATGACAAAGTCACGAGGAAAATTGCGGAATTGTCCCTCTATCTCGAACGCCCTCCTTTTCGTCCCGGGAATATTCCTGCGGGAACCGAAGAACGGAAAGTTGATTCCTCGTTCCTTTTGTCGGGCCATTTCCTCAGTGCGAAATTCCGAAACCGTATTTCTTCGAGAAAGTGAACAATCTCAATTATTTTTTTTACTTTGAAAAACCGATTTGGTTGGCTCAAACAAACGTTTGGTTGCTATTTGACCAACGGAATATTTGGTTAACTTGAGTAAATTTTTAGTTCAGACACACAAGTTTTATTAGACTCGAACGAATTTGGTTTCAGTCAAAAAATTTTACGTTTTTGCTAACTTGAATTTCAATGTTCGAACTATTTTACAGTAAAAAAAATTTTTTTTGAGTAAACTAAATACTTGGTTAGTAAAATAATGACCAAACGTTTGTTTGTGCCAATTAAATTGATTTTTCAGTGTATGTTATTACGTTTCCATGAATTTTTTTCTCCTTTTTCCTCAACTTTGAGTACTATTATCAACTTTTGAATTTTGTGAACTTTTATCACCGTAAAAATCTGATCTTGTCTTAAATATAATAACCATTCTTAAATATGATTTTTATCACTTCAATGTTAGTTGTTGATAACTTCTGTAGAAAAAATATAAAAATTCCAACAGGGACTTAAATAGACAGAAAATATTTTCAGGGATTTTTTAGATAGATAGATTTCTTTCAACATTGCAATTTTTTTGAATTTATGAATTTTCAAGTTATCTAGCTTTTGGAGTTTACGATTGCATATTTTTCGTTTTTGTAATTTTTATTCACATATTCCTATCATGGCATTCTATTTTATTGAATTTAAACTGACTGACTCATGGGTTATTATTATTTAGAAATTATTGATTTTAGGATTCTACATTTTATTCATCTTTCAGAATTCATAAAAAAGTTATTGAATAGTTACGTTCAAATAAACAATAATTGTAATTTCAAAGTATGAAAAATCGCGTATTCTGAATTCACTCTCATTATTTCTAAAAATTCATTGTCATGGTCATTGTCTCACTACTTGACGTGATGGTTTATTCCGTGTTCCCTTATATGGAGACTTTAAACGGTTTTGACTTGAACGGTTTTTTGTTTTAAGTATAACATGTCTTTGATTGACAGTGTGAATAAACTTACAGTATATTCGTTCTTATTTGCTTGGACAATGGCATAATTAGTTTCTATACTACGCATTCCTCGAGTTCCTGAAGAGGACTGAGATTTCCAGCCGAAAGCTAGAGCAATAAATTGGATATTTAAAAATTGGCTCGCATTCATTTTTTACTCCGAGAGGACATTCAGGATTTCATATATATACATTTACGGAGTATATCGTTGCAATCAATATTTCTAAAAAATTATAACACCACAGTATTTCACACCATGAATGTTCAGTATGGAATTATAAACATTTTTTATTATTCAACAGTTAAATTCTTCAGATTTGAAATGCAAATTTTAAGGGTTGAATTACCAATTTTTTCAATATTGAGTTTAAAATATATGTTCTGTAGGATTTAAAAGTTATAAATCTTAGACGATTTGATTTTCAGAACACAATTTTTAACTTTTGAAAATCTTTACATTTTCAGGTTATTTTAATAATTGCAATTGTCACTCTTGTATATTTTTATTGGCGTATATTTTCATCATAAAATCTAATTTTTGTGATTTTAAAATCACTGACTTAAAGATCACTGTAATATTTCAAGTTATTGAAAAAAGGATTCTGAATTTTGTTTCGCTTCGTAAATTTATGTAATATCTATTCGTTAAGTTTTAAATTTTAAACGTGGTAAATATGTAATTATATGAAATATTTTATTTTCATCATCTATAAATTTTTTAACATGTTAAATTTGATTCTCAATTTTTTAAAAAACTATAAAACCACTGTATTTATTTCGGTTACTGAAAATTTCATTTTTCTTCTGTCAACTTTTCGAGGATTGAAAAAAAACCATTTTTCTGATGCTGAAATTAAACATTTTTACATCTTCAATTTGTAGAGTAGAATTTAAATGAAAAGTACTATTATGAAATTACGATTGTCTCGTATTTCTTTAATCAACAGAGAAACATTTTGTTTTTTCTAAGCTTAAATTAATACTTTTCCACAAAAAATCTTCAATGGTCAAAAACTGCATTTTCAATAATTGTTTACAATTTTAAAGTTTAAAATAAATTTTCCTTATTTTAATCTGCTTTTGAAAAATAATCAATATTTTTCATCACCTGTCTACTTTCCTTATTCCAAATTTCATAGAAATAGAACCATTTCAAGAATTAAATAAATTTTTTTCAAGGAAATCCCTAGAAAAATCTTTAGGAGAGGGAGGGACATCCACTGGCTTTGTTACGCCACTGACCTAGGAGGATTTAAAGTGCCTCGAAGTTGGTTCTTCTCAGCGAGGGGCGAGCCGAATCTTTTTATCCAAAAGTGACAAAGGTTTCGCGAAGATTACAGGGCTACAGCAATCCCTTATCTATGGGCAATACGAAAGGGCATTATGTCGAGGCGCTGGCACAGAGGAGCAATATCATTTCGCATCATCCCTGGACAATGCTCCGTTTCGAAATAAGTTTCCATTTTCGCTAACTTAATATCTACACAAAATCTTGCATGTCTTCTTTTCGGGGTTAGTTGGTCGGATCAACTTTCATTTTTCCACAAGCCATTTCTCTACTCACCGTATTTCCAAATTTATTTTTCTGAAAGTCATTTCCCGTTCCCAATTTACCAAAAATCACTAAAACATAATTTGCTAAATTTACTCAAATTCAATTAAATAAAACTAAATCAAGTATTTGCATGTTGAAAAAGTATAATGTAAAACTTTTTATGGCTCAACATTGTCTTACACAGTTGGAACAGAAGGTTATTTATGATACAGAATTAATTAAGTTTGTAAAATCTTTTAAATTCTAATATATTCGAAAAACAGCCCAAAAACTTTACAAAATTTTCATATTTTCATTGTTTAACTAAAATTACACCATGCATCATCGTAAAGTATTTCTTTTAAAAAAATATGTACATGAATATAATAGTACTTACCTGTAAAAAACTTATGTGGACGATAAAAAGCTGCGAGAACAACAAAAACGAATGAAATTGTTTTCGTATTTAAATAATTCATATAAAAAATTAACATTCCCCACAGCATTATTGAATTATTCAACGAATGACACGAACGACAAATTGAAAAATTGAAGAAAAGTTCGGAAACAAGAGGAATTTCATTAAAAACAAACATTCTTTCCACATCTAATCGAACTCTTTATTTCGCATTTTTTACATACAATGCATACACATTTTTCGAAACAATTTATTCCTGAAGAAAAAATCGTCGCAACATTTACAATATTTTACAATGTTGACGCTTAGACACAAACACATTAAGATTTTTACACGTTTGTACAATTCCATCATCAGAAAAAATATTCGATGCATTGACAATAAATTTGCCAAAAAGGATTAATTACTGATAAATTTTTTTTACCGTCGACAATTCATTCGAAAATGCTACTATTTTTTTTTATTTTACTTATTTTCTATTTGACAATATGTTTTGCCATTGCATCAATTATTAATCCGACTACTTATTTTGTTGTAATACTGACGTTGTGATTGTCGAGTTAATTAATAATTATTGATTTCAATTCTAATGTTAATTTTCTAGAATCGTGGAATAATAAATAAATCATAGAATAAAAAACAGTTATTGCAGCTTCGTTACACGATTATTAAATAAATAAATAAATAATAAAATAACAAACTTTGTACCACACGTTGACTATTATTGCAGAAACTATAAATAATTAGCGATGTGTTTATGAGTCAAATACTAGCTCATTACACTATGAATTTTACTCGTAGGTAACGTTATATTTATAATAATTTATCGAAAACATTTATTGTTGAGAATTATTTGGTACCATATGAATAGATTTTTTTTAAGTTGTATGTACCTATTATACTACAACACTTTTTATTGAAGATTTCTATAATTTTCATGATAGAGCGTATTTTACGATTGTTATTGTTTCTTAAAAATTATTGTGAGGATTTTCTCCCTTTTTCTATCATTTGTAATATTTCAAAATTTTTGTTAATTATTGTAAAAAAAGATGATTTTGATAAATATTGTAAAAATTTTCTACGTGCAATAAACTTTCAAGAAACCTTTCAAGAACTTTAAACGCGTTTTTTAGAATTTCTGTTCTTCAATTTAAAAATTGTTTATAACTGTTGAACCGTCCTATGAATAAATTTCTGAATATTCTAATTTTTAATAATGTAGTAAAGATTTCCAAAAATACCGAAACTGCTTTATTCAAATAATTTTACTGTAAAAAATACGATGGTGAATTATTTGACTAAAAAACTTTCAAAATGATGAAAAACTTCCTAAAACCTGACATTTAAAGTGCTGATAAAATTTTTTTAATGTTCCAATTTAAGTTGTTGCCCTTTTGAATTCCAGCATTTCCAAAAATCAATAACTCTTTTAAGATGTTTGCGATTTTCTCAGAATATAATTAAATTTTGAAAATCTGAAATTTTCTCAACATTCCTCACAAATTGAAATTCAACTAGAAAATTTTTCTGCGTCAACTTTTTACTCTCTATCCAGTGACATAAATGAATCTTTCGCAGGACAATATCTTTTATAAACAACTCAAGTAAATGACTTCAATTAAAGATATCCCGCTCTTTTTCTTTTAAAAAAAATATACATTAACAATATTTTCTCGGCAAATAATGCGGTATTTGTTGCTAAATTTGCCAACTCACAAGATCTTGTCACTTAAAATAATTTATTGAAAAAATACCTTACAAAAAGTAACTATATATAATTGAACTATTTACACGAAGAAAAATGCATTCAAAGTGCATTACGTAAATGACTCTTTGGACTAGATGGTACTCATTCATTCTAATTGAATAGAATGACAGAAAATAAGGAAACAAAAGAAACTGAAAAAAATCAACACCCTTTCAAACACTGTGCTTGAAATCTACTTCGTTGCCACGCTATGGAAACAGATGTCGAGCTCACGGCGTATAATACTTATCTACTGAAACAATCTTGTGTATCGTCGAGTCGATTGATTAAACAAGAGTTGAGATATTTTTTTCTGACATCTACTTGATCGCCTGAACCAAGATTTATATGCATAATAGTTTTTTTAACTTTTCCTAAATTTATAAATTTTGAATAGAAGTTATGAACTTATGGAACTTTCAAAATTGAAGGGCTTTTAACTTAAGAAATTTTCAAAAAATTTTCGAGCTTCAACGAAAATAGAAAGCGAAATAACAAAATGTTGAACAAAAGCTCAGACAATTGTTCCAGAATTTTGCTGAATCTCTTGAAAAAATTTTCTTATTCCAAAATAACAAAATTCATATGATTTGAAATTCCCAAAACGTTCTATTTATTTTTAAATTAAAGTAGTACATTATAAAACGCTTCAAACTCAAAAAAAAAAAAAATTACATGAACTATTTGATTACAATACATTAATATCAGTTATCAGTAAACTGTAATAGCACACAATCAGAAACTGTAAAATCTATGTTAGAAATAAACATATGCGATCCTTTTCAGAAAATTTTTTGCTTAATCCAAAGAATCGACGATACAACGATCGCGATACGTTAGACAGTTTTTCTACATTCTAAAGTCGTTGAATATTCTATATTAACGTAATGATATGATAAATTACTTCATGTGCGTCTGATAAATGTACACGAAAACGCCTCTTATATTTTTTATGACTTAGAACAACTAGATACAATGTATTTCATTGCAATGAGTAAAGACTAGCTTGATTCTTGAAGTAAATTTCTCACTTTTGTTACTTTTTCTTCGCCCTTCTCCTTCCTTTACATTTTTTAAAAATAATATAACTGTAAAAAACAAACTGAATGGAAATTTGTAAAACCTAATTCACTATTTATGAATTCATACTTAACTTATGCATTTTTTTAAAAATTTCAACTTAATATTCTTTATAAACGTTTTTTACGGTAGTTTAAGGAAATTCCGAAGCAATCTTTCCAGTCAGTTTTTTCTTACGGTTAGACACCCGGTAATAGATATTTATGCTACAAGGGAGGAATGGAATGATTCTACGAGCGAGCTTTTGGGTACGAGCGGCAGCGAGTGCTCAAGCGCGCGAGTTGAATCACATTCCTCCCATGTAACATACAATATTTTTTTCCATGCATGTGTTCGAATGGCCGCTTTTTTACGATGAAACGCGTGACGCAGGCCTCTTTCCGAGCAGTCATAAAATCAGCGAGAGAATTCTTCTTTGTTCCCTGCTATCCGGGACAAAAGTCCGG
>JAPYZL010077296.1:0-13458 GCA_030522825.1 Platygaster orseoliae
ATATAATACATAATGTATTTGCCGAGGTGCATGCGATATTTTATGCAAAATTAGCAATGACGAGCGATGAGGGCCGCCTGTGAAATGATCATAATGTTTTCGTTTACCAACACGGTGAGCAACCTACAAGGTGGTGGAGGCGATCGCTCGGGGGGTCCAGGGGCAGAGCCCCGGTGGGGGTAGGGGGGCGAAGCCCCCCCGGGTTAGGCAAAATTTAGTTCATATTGAAAAAAAATGACGAAAATAAAACAGTACATTGTAGACCAATTTAGATCGTTCATCGCTCGTTATTGCTGATTTTGCATAAAATTATTAAAATAATCAATTATATTATTTCAAATAAATAAAAATAATTCAAATTCAATCAAATTTTCGATATTTGAAATAAATAATAAAATTTAATTAATAAAAATAATTCATTTTCAATGAATTAATTAAGATAATTGAATTAAATAATTTCAATTTTTTAAATAAAAAAATTCAAGTCATTCAAATGAATATAATATTGTTAAAATAAATAATACCTATTAATAAATAAAGTAAAATATTTAAAATTAAGATAATTAGAATTAATAATGAAAATCAAGTTGAAATAATTAAAATTATGTAATGAAAATAAAATTTAAGTAATTAAAAATAATTAAAGACAATGAAATTGAAATAATTAAAATTAATCAATAAAATAATTGTAATTAATAAATAAAATACAAAACATTATGATTTAGGTATAAAGTTATTAAAATAATAAATTATACTAATTCAAATAAATCAAGATAATTCATGTTCATTTTAAGGCGAGGGGATCGCTGTTAAGGTGCGAGAAAGACGCAGAGAATAGAAAGCGCGTGAGAGGAAGGGAGACGCAAAGGTGAAAGTGAACCCCTCGCCTTAATTTTCGATATTAAAAATGTATTTAAAAAATTAATTATGAAAAATAATTCTTTTTTAATTAAATATTTGAAATTATTAGCGCTCCATGCGTCACAGGTGCAGCTAACTTTTGAAAATTGACATGTTAGATACTTTTTCAAGAATTTTTTTACGAAAGTTGGCCATTTTGGGTTAGTTTTTTGGGTTGTAAGTTGACGTTTCCCTGGCAAATGACGCAACACCCGCAGTCAATTTTTGAATAACCGCGGGAAGTCCGCCATGTTGAATTTTAGCAGTCGCTTACTTGAGCTTGTCACAGCAATCGTTTTTGCATGAGTTTCGTTTCGGAACAGTTTTCATTACAACGCGAAATGAGGTGTGAAATGTGACATTACACGGAGTTCATCTGGAATTTTGAGTATCTTTCGAGCACATTGTGCGAAAGTGCTTTTGTGAAACCACCATTCGTCATTGCCTGGGAAACGGCAATTTTCGACGCGAAAAATTGACCCGGAATGGTTAATTTTCGGAAAAATTCTGGAAAAAAACTATTTACTTCTCCCTATTTTACTATTATTTGCTCTATTAATTTATTAACTGAACTAAAATTCACTCAAAATTCACTGAATTTACTTGATATTATAGAAATTTTTTTTTTAATTTTTTTCAATTTTATTATATATAGTTATAAATAATTTATGATAAAAAAATATTTATTAATATATTTGTTTTTACATATCTATGATTATTGTATTTAATTATAAATACTACACCTATAATAAAATTAGTTATATTTAACCTAAGTAATTTTAATTAAATAATTTTTCTTATCTACTTTACCAATTTAATTAAAAAAAAAATTTACCGAATTCACTTAAATTTACTGAATTAACTGAATTTACTGCATGAACTAAAATTTACTGAACTTCAGAAAATTCTGTTAGACTTCATAACGCATGTGATTTCCCTATAATTTTGAAAATCAAATCTTTCCGTAGTAACTTTGTTCATTTCCCTAAAAATCTAGAATTCCAGAAAAAATTTACAAGTATCGTAAATAAATAAATAATCCATACTCTAGTCAATTTTTCTTACAAAAAAAATATTGATAAATTGCGTAGCTGTAGCAATTTTCGTCGAACCAACTACAACTCAATCAGTTGAAACGTTTTTTTAATTTTTTCCACATCTTTAAAAATCAAAGTTGAAAATTGTTCTCCTCTCAAATGTAATTCGAAAAATTTACTTCACTCCAGAAAATTCTGTTAGACTTCATAATGCGTTTAATTTCCCTATAATTTTGAAAATCAAAAATTTTTCGCAGTAACTTTAATAATATTTGATAATAATCTAATAACTATTAAATAATAATTTTAATTCACTTGAAATTATAATAAAATTTCATTATAAAAAAAATAAAAAAATAAATTATAATTAATTATTAAAAATTTACTTATAATAATTAATTATGATTGATTTTTTAATTTTTTTATTATTTTAATTATTTACATAATTATAATAGTTATTTATTGGATATTACTTATAAAATATTATTAAATAAGTAATATTATATATATATATATATATATATATTTAGTAATTTTATAAATATTTATAAATATTAGAAATAAATTCATAATTCATACTCCAATCAATTTTTCGTGCAAAAAAAAATATTAGTAAATTGTGTAGCAATATTCGTCGAACCAACTACAACTGAATCACTTAAAAACTATTTATTTCTCTCAAACCTTCAGTAATTCAAATAAATTCCTCCCAAATCTTAAATTAACGTTCCGAGTTCTCCCCCTCAAACATATTCAAAAAACCTTTTCTCATTACCCTGTTAAAGGCAAACTCGTTCCGAAAATATAACCGCCGATTTTCGCATTTTAATAAAGGGTCGGTCCTTTTTTCGGGTGCCCCAGATCACGTCCCATTGGCGAATTAAATTGGAGCAAGTGGCAATAAGGGTGGATCTGTTGAGCAGCCCTAAATCATGCTCCGTGGGGTTAGCGGTACTCGCGAGTGAATCCTAAGCGACAGTCAGACTTTTGGTCGCGTAGAAATTGAAGCTCGAGCGCCCGTGTGAGATAAGGGAAAATGGCGAGATGACTCCGAAGAAGCGGCGACTGCGACGCGTGGGAACGAAGAATCGGAAAAAACGCGAGTTGGGTGAGTTACGGGGGAACGCAATGAAACAATGAGGCGCCGCAATTTGCGCCGCGAAACACTCGCGTGTTATTGCGAGCCGTGCGAGTCGCGAGTAATTAATCAATATTAAATGATGCCGAGATTACTAACTGCACTTAAGTACCGATAAACATCTCGCGACGTTCGTCGTTCGCTTTGATTGCGGTTGTTGGTTATTTCATTAACGCGGGTTGCCGGGAAATATTTTATTATGTCGTCACACGGGGGTTTTACTGTGTTTCGTCGAGAAATTTAGAGAATTTATTAGTGTCAGGGGAGTATTTACAAAGACTACACGGAAAAAACAATATGGTCGTCACAACCTCATAAATTGTAACATTTGCTCCAACTATTTTCATAGTGTGGACAACCTCATTTTTGGTTAGTGCAACAACATGAAAAGTTACTGCAATTTTTGTGAAGCTTGTAGTAACTTTTAATGTTGTTGGTCCAACCACAAGTGAGGTTATCTACACCATGAAAATAGTTGGGGCAAATGTAACTATTTATGAGGTTGTGACAACCATATTGTTTATAATAAATGCCTCCATTTCATTATCCATATTCATTGACTTTTAAATAAATAAATAGTAACATTTGCTCCAACTATTTTCATGGTGTGAACAACCTCATTTGTGGTTAGTGCAACAACATGAAAAGTTACTGCAATTTTTGTGAAGCTTGTAGTAACTTTTGATGTGGTTGCACCAACCACAAGTGAGGTTGTTTACATAATGAAAATAGTTTTGTCAAATGTTACTATTTATGAGGTTGTGACAAACATATTATTTTTTCCGTGTATAATCATATTTTGTAAATTTTTTGTATGGTTGTACCAACCATTAATATATTAAGAGTAAATCTTATTATTTACATGGTCGTGATAATTATACTAAAAAACTAAACCATACACAAGGTTTACAAAATATGATTCTACGCGGAAAAAATAATATGCTTGTCACAACCTCACAAATAGTAACATTTGCCAAAACTATTTTCATGGTGTGGACAACCTCATTTATGGTTAGTGCAACAACACTAAAAGATACTGCAATTTTTGTGAAGCTTGTAGTAACTTTTAATGTGGTTGCACCAACAACAAGTGAGGTTGTCTACATGATGAAAATAGCTTTGGCAAATGTTACTATTTATGAGGTTGTGACAAACATATTATGTTATACGTATATAATCATATTTTGTAAATTTTTTGTATAGTTGTACCAACCATAAATATATAGAGAGCAAATCTTATTAATTACATGGTCGTGATAACTATACTAAAAAATTTAACCTTACACAAAGTTTACAAAATATGATTCTACACGGAAAAAACAATACGGTTGTCACAACCTCATAAATAGTAACATTTTCTCCAACTATTTTCATGGTGTGGACAACCTCATTTGTGGTTAGTGCAACAACATCAAAAGTAACTGCAATTTTTGTAAAGCTTGTACATAGTAACTTTTAATGTTGTTGTACCAACCACAAGTGAAGTTGTCTACACCATAAAAATATTTGGAGCAAATGTTAATAATTATGAGGTTGTGACAACCATATTCATTTGTGGTTAGTGTAACAACATTAAAAGTTGCTGCAATTTTTGTGAAGCTTGTAGTAACTGTGAATGTGGTTGTACCAATCATAAGTGAGGTCGTCTACACTATAAAAATAGTTGGGAAAAATGTTACTATTTATGAGATTGTGACAACTATATTGTTTTTTCCGTGTACAGTGTAAAAAAAATCGTAATTTTTTTATACTTGTGAATGAAAGTTTTTCCATATTGTATGGGAATTTTAAGAATATGGAAAAATTTTTCCTGGGAAAGTTTGTCATTTTTTCCATACTTTTCCGAAAAATTGTATACATGAATGAGAAAGATTATAAACATTTATGGGAATTATGTGTATGAAGTATGGAAAATTTTCGATGCATGTATAGGACAGAAATTTCCTATACTGTATGGGAAGTTTTTTTACAGTGTAGAATTGGAGGGGGGGGGGTGTAAATTTTTTAAGCAAACTTTTGGAATTGGTTTTAGATGTGAGAAACGTAAACTTAGCTGAGATGACAATATTTAAAAAAGTGATGTGAGGGTTTTCAGATAATTATAAATTAGATGCATGATGAATTGCCTGATTGAGAGTAGTAATTGTTACTTGAAATTTCATAGAACATTATTAAAAAACTCTTTCATGCTCCACACGATATTTTGAATAAGATTTTCTTTAAAAAGTATTAGAATAATCTCCGAAATTTTCGACAATTTGTAAATTTTGACGCTATACTTGGTATAATTAAATTGATTGCTATAAATAAACTGCTAAAGTTGTTAAAACTTTTTTATTTTTTATTTTCGTGATTCGTAAATTTTAATATACTTTTCAATAAATTTTGTCTACTATTATTTATTACAAGTTATCAGAACGCCTTAAATTTCCATAAATCCTGAAATTTTTCAACCCCCAACTTTTACGAACTGTTGATAATAATAAATAATTTTGCGAAGGTTGTGTCGGTAGTATATAGATCTGAAAATAACGAAATTCGTGAATTTTAGTAATCATGGAAGGTTATGAATGATATTCAGAAAAATGAGTAAATTTTTACAATATTTAAATTCTTGCACACTTCGTTATTTTCGACACTTTTCAAATTCTGACACAAATACTGAAATTTTCAAAATAAAATTGCTGGAATTATCGAAAAATCTTAATTTTCATAATTTATAAATTTTCATATACCTATTCATAAACTTTTAGAACACTTAAAATTTCCATAAATCATAAAATTTTCCAACTCGGAGTATTTTCAAAATATTGATAATTTATAAATTTTGCAAAAATCCCATAACTTGCAAAATATTCTGAATGTGATAAAATTTTTGAATTTTAGTAATCATTAAATATTATGAATGATATTCATCATAATGAGTAAATTTTTACAATATTATAATTCATGCGATTTCTGTTATTTTCGGAATTTTTCAAATTTTTACTGAATGTTTGGAATATTGAAATTTTCATAATAAAATTGCTATAATTGTCGAAAAATCTTAATTTTTATAATTTAAAAATTTTGTCTATTATTTTTGTTTGAATTTTTTGAAATGCTTTAAATTTTCATTAATCTCAAACTTTTTCAGCTCCAAGTGTTTTCAAACTATTGATGGTAATTTATGGATTTTGCGAATGTCCTATCATTTGCACAATGTTCTGAAAGTGATGATATTTTTTGTGAATTTTAATAATCATTGAAATAAGTGAATGGTATTTATAAAAATTAGTAGATTTTTAAATATTGCAATTCTTTCAATTTCCGTTATATTCGACATTTTTCCAATATAAACGAAATTTTTAGAATACTGAAATTTTCAAAATATAACTGCTGGAACTATCAAAACATCTTTATTTTCATAATTCACGAATTTTAATGTGCTTATCAATATATCAATAAATTTTATCAACATTTTTTTTTGCAAATTTTACCAGAACGCTTTTTATTTCGACGAATCTTAAAATTTTCCAACCTAGAGCATTTTCAAACTATTGATAATTTATGAATTTCGCGAAAATCCCGTAGTTTGAAAAATGTTCTGTAAGTGTTAAAATTTGTGAATTTTAGTAATCATTGATGATTTTGAATAATATTAATAATAATGAGTAAGTTTTTACAATGTTAAAATTCTTGTAATCTGGGAAATTTTTTTATTTCTGGCGTTTTTTCGAATTTCCCCTATCAATTACATTTCTACTGTTTTGGAAATGGTTGAAATATTCGAATTTGACAAAATTAAGGTAACTTCATGAATTCAGTCTTCTCGGAAATTTCAAACTTATAAAAATTCACAATTTTTTTAGTCACAGTTCTTTCAACTATAGTAATATAGTTGAAATAACAAAATAATTTTTTTTTTAATTACAAAATCACAAAATGTTAGAAATAACAAAATCTGCTAAAATTTTCCAATTAACTTAAATTTTGAAATTCTTATTTTTACAAAACATCTTGATTTCTCGAATTTCCCAATTTTTGAAATATTTACGATTTTTCTACATTTTTATCATTTTGTGATTTTTTTAAATTCATATAAAAGACTCAAAATTCATATTATAATTCTGCAGTTCACTGAAATTAAAACTTTTTCTTCGTTAAACGTTTTATCCAACTTTTAATTAACCAAATCTTTGGTTCACTTAAATATATTTTTAATTCAGACAAATAAATTTCATTTGACTAACAAATTTTGTTTCAGTCAAAAAACGTTTCTGCTAACTTGAATTTGTTTGTCCAAATTAAAAATATTTTACCATCCCAAAATTGTGTTTGTCAGAACTAAAAATTTATTCAAGAGAACAAAATCTTGGGTTGATCAAATATAACAACTAAACGTTTATTTGAACCAAGCAGGTTTGTTTTTCATTGCATGCATTATTTACAAAGATTATTGATAAAGATAGAATTTTTATTTGGTCTTCAAATAAGTTATTTGAAATCAATTTTTTTTAATTAGTTATTCCTTTTTTTCAATTTATTACATAATATTGTTTTTCGATTTTGAATGAATAATTACACAGGCCCACAAAAAAAAAGTTTCCTGTACTCTCGATGAGACAGGACTTTTTATACGTATTTGGCATCGCTGAATCCGAATCCCAGGTCAGATGTAGGGGTTTCGCAGTGAACTTACGAAACAATAGCAAAAAACCTCATTTTTTATGTTTTTTGCACTAAAAAAAAAAAAAAATTTACAGAACATTGGATTTCAAATTCGAATTCCTGAGATAAAAAAACATAGGAAAACATTTTTTTATTATTTTTTAACTTAAAATTTGGCACTGGGAGGGCGTTGAAAACTGTAAAGAAACCATAGCTACTGCAAATGCGATAGGTCGAGTATTGAAACTGAAATTTGTGTATGGGTTATTGTTCTCAGTTAATCTGAATATAAATGTTTGATTCAGAATTAGAAATTTATTCCAATTTCGAATTCGTAAGTAAAAAAATTCGTTTCTTACTGTTAATTAATTTTAACCTTGTAATGACATTTCAAATCATAGAGAGCTCAAGGTTATTGCTCTAAGTAAGTCAGCATGTACTCATTTTTAAAAAACAAAAATATTTGTATTCATATTTTTACATAAACATAAACAAATTTTAATTGCAATACTCGACCTATCGCATTTGCAGTAGCTATGGTTTCTTTACAGTTTTCAACGCCCTCCCAGTGTCAAATTTCAAGTTAAAAAAATAATTAAAAAATGCCTATCTATGTTTATTTATCTCAGGAATTCGAATTTGAGATCAAATATTTTGTAAAATTTTTTTTTTTTGAGTTCAAAAAACATTAAAAATGAGGTTTTTCGCTTTTTTCTCGTAAGTTCACTGCGAAACCCCTACATCTGACCTCAGATTCGAATTCAGTGATACCAAATACGTATAAAAAGTACTGTCTCATCAAAAGTACAGGACACTTTTATTTTTTTGTGCGCCTGTGTTATTTAATATATTGATGTATATTAATTATTTCAAATCAATTCCTTGGTTTTTTCTAGTTAGAATTCGTTACGTTTATTTTGTCGAATTATGCATATTAGATTAAACAACTAATGATTTATTTTTTGCCCGGAAAATCTTCCCTTTTTTGGTTAATGACGAATACATATACAATCTCTATAAACACAAAATGGAAGGAATAAAAAAACTTGGTCTCCGTACTTTTACCCTCGATAAAAATCCGAGGATCGAGTGCTAACTCTACGTACCATGAGTCATTTTCTTCGGCTCCGTTCGAACCTCGGTTCGAACACGCACTCCGGAAGGCACGTGATTCATCCAACGAGACTCTCTGACCAATCTGCTTTAACTAACAGAAGCTTTGCTTTCTTCAACATTTGTCAACTGCGTCCCATATTTCTTTCTTTCTCTTTTGGTCCCGTTACTTTTTAATTCTAATCCTCCCACAAGTCAACAGCATCTATTTTGTTCTTTGCATTTCGAATCATCGCTTCCTCGCGACGTCGAGTCCATGTCAAGTACATTGTGCATTCCTGTCGTGGAAATTTGAATTTATATTCTTCGAAATGAAGCAAATAAAGATTTACTATTCATCATTAAATATGTTTACAGTACATAATTTTGATAAACTAAGTAATAAAAAATTAATGAAAAATAAATTATCAACATTATAATTTAAAACAACTTTAATAATTAAAAAAAAAAATAATATTCATGTAGTGAAATTTGACTTTTTTTATATCTAACTTGTGAAATTCCACTGATTTGATTGAATCACTCATCTACTAATTGAATCAGTAAAAATTTTACTAATTCATAATTTAAACGCTCGATTTGTGTCAAACAAAGCGAGTTTTGAAAATGGTGTTGCACTACAATTATTACCGAGAGATAAAACGTACGATAGAACTTTAAAACAAGTGACATCGCGCTCGTGAAAAAAAAAAGAAAGAAAAAACACGCTCGGTACAAAGATCGTCCAGGGATTATCTCGGGTGATTAACACAAGGTGGTACAGAGAAGCAAACAAGGATCTCAGATTACTTGAGAACACGCTCACACCTGAATTACAGATATTTACGAATTTTACGATCCAACGAAATCGAAGTATATCAATTTTGCAAGGTTTTTTTAGAGAAAAAGTTCCTCAATAACTATAAATTTGTAACGAAACGATTAACGAAATCGTATGAAAATAAAATTAGAATAAAATAAATAGAAATAAAAATAAATAAAATGAAAATAAAAAATCGTATGAAAGTTTTTCACACAGAGAGAACCGGTTTGGTTACAGCAACCATTGATTCAGTAAAATATGGACCCACCAAAGTTTTGAGTATTACAATCAAAACTTTGGTTATGACAACCAAAGCTTCTGTTATAGCAACTAATGCTCAGTTTTTATGACTGATACTTGAAATAAACAATAATTTGGTTGTCATATCTAAAGTTTTGGTTGTACGACCCAAAACTTGGGTGAGCTCATATTTTACTAAATCAATTTTCATTTGATCATTGCTTATTTTATAAAAAAATTGGATGTAGTAATAACATGCATTTAAAATAAACATAAATTTTTTTTATGAAATGTATGTCATGAATTTCAATATAAATTATTTATTCAGTTGAATTGCAAAACATTTTTGTCATATGCAACTCAGATTCAGGAAGTATTTCTTTCAGTGCAGATTTTGTTCTAGAATCTCTGAGAAAAAGACGAAATGATTTACTGTCTGCTGGAATTAATCCAACTCATTAATTGATACGAACTGACGAAATTTTTATTAGAGCATTACACGTTTTTTTCTCGACTGCGCAATCGAGATTTCTCGAGGTGCAAAGTTCCTTCCGCGTTATTAAATCCTTTTGCGAGGCAGATCGCCAACTCGGGAATTGTTAACTTTCTCCGTTGCGCGGACTTGACTGGACAATGCGCACAATTAGAAAAACTTGTCTGATTTCGTACCTTTCGGATTTTCAGTTTTTTGAAATCTGAATTCGGGGAATTGCATTTCTATAAAGTTTACAAAGTTGAAAAATCACATGAGAATTTTTTTTTTAGATTTGCCATCAATGATTTAACTTTTAAGATTTTTTTAATCACAACTTTTCTTATAAAATTTTATTTCCTGTAGAAATGTTTATAAACATTTTTTTTTATAAAAATTCTAGTTTGTAAGAAATGTACAAGGTTTAAATATTTTCTTTAAAAAAATTTGAAATTTCTTATAAAAGTGTCACTGATTTTTAAAAAAAAATTGTGTCATATTAAAATTTTTTATGGTCGACTTTATAAGAAATAAAATTTTTATAAGAAATTTCTGATTTTTTTAAGAATTTTGCTATTTCATCTGAGAATCAAAATAACTAGTATATAAACATGATTAGAAAATTTGTTTTTCGAAGGTTTTAAATTATTTTTGGTAAATCTCAGAAAAAAATTTTCCGTGTGATTTGTCAACGTTGTATTTTATGAACATAAATTGCAACATTAAATTTACTCTTTTATATCCTATCGTAAAGAATCATAGAATTGTGAATTGTAGAATACACATTTTCAAATTTTGTATTCCGGAGTATAGTATTCTGAAATTCAAAATTCTACAATATAAAACCTGAAGTTATTAAAAATCTAAAATATTTTTCTAAATTTCTCGATTCTGTAAAAAATAGTTTCCATATTATTGTAGATTAGATTTCGTAACTCTGAATTATAAGAATTTAATTGTTAGAATCTTGGAGTCAGGAATATCAAATTGTAAAATTATTTAGAATTACACATATCTATATAGTAAAATTGTAAATCACAGAATCATTCTTTTTTGATGAGAAAATTCTGTAACTTTTATTTTTAAAGTATAGAATTCCAAATTCTATAATATGAAACTTTGGAGCTATGAAAAAAATGTAACATTTTTTTTTTCTCGATTCTGGAGGATTATATTTGGTGACTTTAAATTTCAGAAGTCTGATTTTCAGAATCTTCGATTCAGAAATATCAAATTTTATAATTAATGAGTTTTACACATTTCTACATATAACAATATAAAATCGCAGAATGACTCATTCTTGAATTAAAAATTTCAAAACTTCAAGTTTTCTGAACTTCCGAATTCCCCAAAATGAAACTTTGAAGCTGTGATAAATTTTTAATATTTTTTTATAATTCTCGAAAAAAAAGGTTCCTAATGCTGGAGGATAATATTTTACAAATCTACATTTCAGAAATTTTATTATCAGAATTTTTGACTCAGGAATACGAAATTTGAGAATAATTGAGGATTTTACATCTCTATATCTTATAATATTAAAAATCACAAAATTATTCATTATTGAATAGAAAAATCTGAAACTCATAATTCCAGAGTATAGAATTTTAAAATTCCAAAATCCATAACATAAAACCCTGAAGCGAACAAAAATCTAAAATATTTCTTTTTAATTCTCGATTCTCGATAAGAGAGGTTCAAAATTCTAGAGGATTATATTTTTTAACTCTGCGTTTCAGAAATTTTTTTAATAGAATTTTGGATTCAGGAATGCCAAATTTGAGAATAATTGAGAATTCCACATTTATAAATCATTCATTTTTGGATAGAAAATTCTAAAATTCTTAATTCCAGAGTATAGAATTAGAAAAATCTAAATTCCACAAATAAAAGTCTGAAGTTACAAAAAATCTAGAATATTTTTTTCAAATTCTCGATTTTCGAAGAGAGGTTTGAAATTCTAGTGGATAATATTTTGTAACTTTGCATTTCAGAAATTTTATTATTAGAATTTCGGATTCAGGTATAGCAAATTCGAGAATAATATTGACCCTAGTAACTGCTATTTGTATAAAAATCTTTTTAAAAAAAATCTGTTTTATAAAAATTGATTTTATAAGAACTTTTTAAGAAAATGTCAGTTTTATAAAACTGTTTTCATAAAAAATATCGATTTTGATAAAAACAGTTTTTTAAAAAAATCAATTTTGATAAAAACAGTTTTATAAAAAAATCTACTTTTATAAGAACAGTTTTATGAAAATCTATTTTTATAAAACTTTTATAAAATTGTTTATAAATTACGCAACTTGATGAACTTTGTTTTATAAAAATAAAATTCCATATAAAACTGTTCTTATAAAAACGAAAATTTTTATAAAGTTTTTATAAATTCGATTCATAAAAAACGGAGTTGTAATAAAGATTTGGCGATTTTTTATAAAAATCACAGTTACTAGGGTAAGGATTCCAGATTTCTGGATCTTACAATAGTGAATCACAAAATCATTCATTCTTGTATAGAAATTTCCAAAATTCCAAATTACAGAATATGTAACTGAAAGTATACCTCCACTCTAAAAATTGAATCTTATTAAAAGATACAACAAAATCAAGGCACGACTTGCAATTCAAATATAATCTCAAATTTAGTCCTTATTTAAAAAGATTTATCGTTATTTTGAAAAAATCATTCTTGATTCAAGACATATTCTTTTGATTCAGAACTTTCTTGCTGAAAAATAAATTTTCAAATCACCTCAATTTAAAAAAATATTAAGATTTCAAGGAATGCCTTAATTTTGTTGCATCTCAAAGTAACATTGACTCTTTAGGATGTAAAAAGTCTAAAATATTTTTGTATTTTGTAACTCCAAATTTCAGAAATTTGACTCTTAATATCTTGGATTCAGGAATATAAAATTCCAAAATAATTAAGAATTCCACAATAATTAAGGGGAGCTTATGTAAGCGGGGTTTTTCGCTCCTCGATTTCAAGCGTGGATTAAAAAAAAACTATGCGTTGCCCAATCTTAAATTTTTATACAGTTATTAGTCTTTATTAGATACTGCTTCAGTGTAAATTTCATGTAAAAATATTGAGTGG
>JAPYZL010077296.1:13472-26127 GCA_030522825.1 Platygaster orseoliae
AACAATATTATAAGTTTTTTATTTGTATTTGAGTCCTCTATCGAACGCCGTCTCGTTTTTTGAAAAAAAAATGATTTTTACAAAAACTACAACAAAATTCGCAAAATTTTCATTTTTTTTTCGTCAAATTTGTTTAAAAAAAGTCGAAAAAAAAATTTTTTTTACAATTTTCTCGACGGTGTTCCTTTCAAAATGTTATACGCTTTAATTTGATATATAACTTTTCGAAATCGATTAAGTCGTTCTTTAGTTATCGTGCACATCAGTTTGAAAAACATGGTTTCGAGAAAAACGCTGTATCTCAGGAGCCACTTAATATTTTTACATGAAATTTACACTGAATCAGTATCTAATAAAGACTAATAACTGTATAAAAATTCAAGATTGGGCAACGCATAGTTTTTTTTTTAATCCACGCTTGAAATCGAGGAGTGAAAAACCCCGTTTACATGAGAATCTCCCCTTAATCTCAGAATAATTCATTCTCGAATAAAAAATTCTCAAACTATCAATTCCAGAGTAAAAAATCTCGAAACCCCAAGTTCCAAAATACAAATTCGCTATACCCTCGATTTGAAAATCTTTTATTTTATGATTTTCAAGGTTACCCCCTCACAAAAGTACCCGAATTTACCCTTGTTTCCAAAGTAACCTTATTTCGTAGAAAAAAAAGATGAAAAAAGCTGTCACGTCGAAATATAAGCGCGAGAAGTGAGGTTTATCTTTCTTATCTCTCGGGATCTCATCATAACGATGGTTTAACATTCGGAACGTTATACGCCGGATGTTGCGAGTCTGAATTCTCGATCACGTTAAAATATAATACTTTTGTATCGTGCGCCGGTGTATAATGAAACACCTATGTCGATATTTGAGGAGCGATAAGATTGTAGGTTTCTGATTCTCCGCCGCTGGAGGATGGCGATGCTGAAAAAGATGACATGTGCGCCTAATCAGAACCAGCTCGCCAGCTATTTTTCTCGTCTCCTCTCGCTGATTCATTGCCAATCGACCCAATTTTCATCTCGGCCAGCAGGCACGAACCAAAAGTTATTTTTTTGAAAATAATTTTTGAATCAAACTTCTCTTCCAAGTGTTTTTGAGACGTTATTAAATTTAAATTTTGTAACGAAGTTACGGAATTTTGGAATTATTAAATATACTGAAATAAAAAAATTATAAGAATTTTCGCAACTATTCAAATTACAGAAAAAATTCCAAAAGTCCCCATTTTCGAAACAGAAAGTTCGTAGAAGACTCGCGTTAAAAAAAAGTGCTACATTTTTAACCTAGCGACGAAATCAGCTCGCGTCAAATTCGCTGGAGCGATTCGCTGGCTGCCCGCGGTTTCTCCCTGGCTAATTGGCAAAACTTTTCTGTGCAATAAACGCGTCTGGTACAGCTCGCTTTTACGTAACTCGCGCGCTAACGCGTTACACGTTATCCACGTTATATATTAGCCACTCATTAAACCCAGCCTCTCTCTTCCTGCCTTTTTACTATTTTTTCTCTATTCATTCTTCCACGCCTCCATACACCCTTCTTCTTCGTTTTGTAGTTGATACAGAAACTATTATGTGACATTTTTTTACAGTAATTTTTCAATAACGAGCGTAAATATTTTAATATATTCAAAAAATAGCCACCGCTACTATCTCACCCCCCCCCCCTACTCCTCAGACATATTCGCAAAAAAATTTTAATTTCAGTGAATTGGAGAATTATATGAATTTCGAGTTTTCTATATGAATTTTAAAATATCACAAAAGGATAAAAATGCGGAAAAATCGAAAAATGACGAAATTAAAAAAATTTGGACATTATTAATATGTTTTGTAATATTAAGTAATTTCAAAATTTTTGAACATTTTAGGAGCTTTTGTAATTTCATGATAATTTTATAAATCCTTATCACTTTAGGGACCCCGTGAATTATTATAATTTTAAAATTTGCAAGGAAATTTAGATTCAAGAAATTCACTTAATTTCGTGAAATTCAAATATTCAAGCGATTTTCAAAACTTTAGAAATGTAATTCATGAGGGAAATTCAAAAAGTTGTCAGACATTAGAAAATTTCGGAGATTGCAAGAATTTCAATTTTTATTGAATTTACTCTTTATGATATTTATTTAACTTTACACTTTCAGAACTTTTGCAACCAATAGGACTTTTGCAAAATTCAAAAATTATTATTAGTTCTAAAGCACTTGGATTCGGAAAATTGTAAGATTTTTGGAAATTTTTAACGTTCTGAAAATTTATCAATAAGTATATTAAAATTAATAAATTAGGAAAATAAAGATTTTCCGATAATTTCAGCGATTTGATTTCGAAAATTTCAGTTTTACTGAACATTTCGTTAAAATTTGAAAAAATTGTAAAATAACTGAGATTACAAAAATTTCAATATAGTGAAAATCTACACATTTTTATGAATATTATTCATAATCTTCTATGATTACTGAAATCTTAACATTTTGTCAATTTTAAAATATTTTGCACATTCGAAAAATTCATAAATTATCAATAGTTCGAATATGCTCTGAGTTAAAAAATTTTGAGATTTATGGAAATTTTAAGCGTTCTGAAAATTTATTGATAGGTTTATTGAAATTCATCTATTATGAAAATGAAGATTTTTCGACAACTCCAACAATTTTATTTAGAAAATTTCAGTTATTCCAAACATTTCGTTTAAACTTGAAAAATTTCGAAAATAACAGAGATTTAAAGAATTTTAATAATGTAAATATTTACTCATTTTGATGAATATCATTTACAATCTACAATGAATATTCAAATTAAAAAATTTTGTCACATTTAGCACATTTTGCAAACAATAGGACTTTCGCAAAATTCAAAAATTATTGATAGTTCTAAGGCGCTTGGATTCGGAAAATTATAAGATTTATGGAAATTTTAAGGGTGTTCTGAAAATTTCTTAATAAGCATAATAATCAAATTAAAAAATTATAATAAACAAGGACGTTTCCATAATTTCAGCAATTATATTTCGAAAATTTCAGTTTTGCTGGACATTTCGTTAAAATTTAAAAAATTTTGAAAATAACTGAGATTGCAAGAATTTCAATAATGTATAAATCTACACATTTTTATGAATATTATTCATAATCTTCCATGATTACTGAAATCTTAAAATTTTGTCAATTTTAGAATATTTCGCAAACAAAAGGACATTCGAAAAATTCATAAATTATCAACAGTTCGAAGATGCTCTGAGTTGAAAAATTTTAAGATTTATGGAAATTTTAATCGTTCTGAAAATTTATTGATAGGTATATTAAAATTCATAAATTATGAAAATAAAGATTTTTCGACAACTCCAACAATTTTATTTAGAAAATTTCAGTTATTCCAAACATTTCGTTTAAACTTGAAAAATTTAGAAAATAACAGAGATTGCAAGAATTTTTATAATGTAAATATTTACTCATTTTTATGAATATCATTTACAATCTACAATGATTAATAAAATTGAAAAATTTTGTCACATTTAGCACATTTTGCAAACAATAGGACTTTCGTTAAATTCAAAAATTAGTAACAGTTCTAAAGCGCTTGGATTTATAAAATTATAAGGTCTATGGAAATCTCAAGCATTCTGGAAATTTATTGATAAGTATATTAAAATTTATAAATTATGAAAACAAAGATGTTTCGACAATTTCAGCAATCATATTTCGAAAATTTCAGTTTTACTGGACATTTCGTTAAAATTTGAACAAAATTTTAAATAACTGAAATGGCAAGAATTTCAATATTGTAAAAATCTACACATTTTTATGAATATTATTCATAATCTTCCATGATTACTGAAATCCTAAAATTTTTTCCATTTTAGAATATTTTGCAAACAAAAGGACATTCAAAAAATTCATAAATCATCAATAGTTCGAAAATGCTCTGAGTTGAAAAATTTTAAGATTTATTACAATTTTTGGCGCTCTGAATATTTATTGATAGGTATATTACAATTCATAAATTATAAAAATAAAGATTTTTTGACAACTTCAATAATTTTATTTAGAAAATTTCAGTTTTCACGAACATTCCGTTAAAATTTGAAAATTTTCGAAAAGAAGGGAGAGAACAAGAACTTCGATATTGTAAAAATTTTTTCATTTTTATGAATATCATTAATAATCTTCAATGTTTACTGAAATTCCAAACTTTTGTCACTTCCAGAACATTTTGCAAACGATAACACTTCCGCAAAATTCATAAATTATCCATAGTTTGAAAATGCTTCAAGTTAGAAAGTTTTAAGATTTATTACAATTTTTAGCGTTCTGAAAATTTATTAATAAGTATAATAAAATTTATAAATCATGAAAAAAAATATAACTACAATTCCAGCAATTTTATTTTGAAAATTTCAGTTATTTCGAACATTCCGTCCAAATTTAAAAAATGTCAAAAATTTTGGAAATTATTCTAATAGTTTTCATAGTAAATCTAAGTTAAATTATCACGTGGAGCACAAAAGAGTTTCCAATAATGTTTTATAACATTTTAAGTAATAATCAACACTTTCAATTAGAATATTTATTTATAATACACAGTGTGTAATCAGGGCCGGATTTAAGAAATTATGCGCCCTAGGCCAATCACACTTCGGCGCCCCCCCCCCCCTCCTCACCACCACTTCTACCGTTGTCTAAATTTTCTGTGCATACAGGTTTAAAAAATCATGGAAATCCAGACATTCATAGCAAATAATAATTTTAGAAATTTTTTTATTTGAATTTGTATCAACATATAGATCGATGCCTGACTAATTTCAGACGATAGATATAATTTCTTTATAATTTAAATTAACTTTCGCCGAACTTTGTCTGGTTTTGTTTGGTTGGTTTTTTTTTTTCAATCCCACAAATTTTAATTCTGAATTTTTTACTATATGTGTAGTTGAATTCCAAAAGTTTCTCTCCCACCAGAAGGCGCCCCCAAAACTTTGCCGCCCTAGGCCTTGGTCTTTCTGGCCTATTGATAAATCCGGCCCTGTGTATAATTTTTGGTTACAGCAACCATTCATTTAGTAAAATATGAGCCTTCTAAAATTTTGAGTAGTACAACCAAAACTTAAGGTATGATATCCAAATAATTGGTTATTCCAACCTAAGTATCGGCCATAAAAATGGAAAATTAGTTGCTATAACAAAAGTTTTGGTTGCAGGACCCAAAACTTTGGTTTGTCCATATTTTACTAAATCTATGGTTGCTGTAACCAAAATATTTTTTTCCGTATACTATCAAACTTGTTATAATGTTGCAATATTATCATGAATCTTATTTATTATGTTGTTACATGTACTAACAAAATAAGCACAAAATCCACACATTTGTTATTTAAATATTGACATCCCTGCTAAATTAAAGTTTCTTGTTGGTAAAACAATTTTTATTCTCTACTGTACTGTAGAATCAGTCTGAATACTGCACTTTTTGCCAGATATTTATTGCAATTTTTATCATGTTATATAGTAAATACTATCAAAAGATTTTGGAGTGATAAATAAATTTTTTTTTACAAATTCATATAAATATTATGATTCCTACTGTGTAATCCAAATTTATACAGATACAGTTTTACCGAAATTCAGATTTTTATAGTTCTTTTTACTATATTTTTATCTATTCTCTACTATATAATATTCAAAAATTTTGATATTATATTCCATATTGTATTATATAATTTCGATTTGTAAACATTTCTTCCTGAGAAAATCAAAATAGAACAAAAAAAGAATAGATTTTCCAACTTGAGGATGAATTAAAATATTGCCATTGACAATCTTGAAATAGATGATGATTGCAAGTTGCACGTAAAAATCTAAGTCTATCGAGACAACAGAGAGATACGTAGTTGATGATAATAAATCGCGCGATTGCTTTATCTCGATTTCCGGGCTCACCTTGATCATCAAGCTCTTTCTTCTCACTTTAATCGACTTTTTACGTCTCGTATCGACTTATCTCTTCTCGAGGCGAGAGATTTTTCAAAATTTTATCGAATGATCAAACGTTATCTGTCATAGTACAAAAGGCTCTCAGGAAATGGAAAATTCTGTGTTCAAAACAAAAGCAGGAAATATGAAGATTTTGATTCGCCAAAAAAAATTTTATTGAATCGACGTTAGTAATATGGAATACTGAATATTATGCATCATTTATTAATTTATTCAGAAACCAAACTTCCAAAATAAAATATATTCATTTGAGCGATTTTGGGGAAGAAAAAAACGCATTGCACAACGAGTTGGAGTTATTTATTTATAAACATACATGCATGCACATCGCAAATATAATTGTTGTTGCGTGCTCATCGAGGAAGAGATAGTAATACGCGAGAGAGCCAATTGTTACATACGAATGCATACGTATACACCTACGTCGATTCATCAATTTTATTCTTCACTCTCTCTTTTATTGCCCGTGCGCATGCGTATGCAAGCAACTCGAAAGAAAAGTGCAACTTCAGTACAGGATAAGTGCACTTCTTCTTTCGGATTATCACGATACGTACTTTTGCGTGTTCTTTACGAAAAAAAAAATGATAGTTTGAAAATTTGTAGAATTTCAGAAAATAATCAGAAATTTTTAAATTTGTGTCTCTCATCATATTTGACAATGTTTTTCCATTTTTTTTTACAATTTATTAAAACCTGAAAATTATAAAAACCTATGAAAATTTATCAAAATTATCCATAGTTAAATTATTAAAAATTGAATTATCTACGAAAATCTATGGAAAAAAAAACTATAAAAGTGTTCATGATTTGGACAAACTTCTATAATATTCAGAAAGTTTTAAATAGTTTGTATTAGATTTCAAATTTTGGAGTTTAATTGATTTATTAAATATTCTCAAAAATTTGAAAATTTTATGCAACTTGAGACAATTTTTGTATTAGAAAAAGGACCTTCGGGAAATTTACAGGAAAAGACTGTCGATTAATCTGGTTTTGGTATATAAGAGACTGATACATTTACATACGTATTTTTGAATTTGTGGATTATTATTATTATTATTATTTTTGAAATAACTGATTATCTTCGTACTATAAAATTTATTGTGATTCTAGGAAATTTAAAGGATTTTATACAGTTGCTGTAGTTTTAGGGAATTTTCCATATTTTTAGTGATCTATTAAATTTACGAACATTTTTTCAAGTTGCATGAAATTTTTGAATTTTTTAGAATCACTGGCAATATGTAAACTTTTAAATTGAAAAACTAATAAAAATTATTCAAAACTTTATGAATATTATGGAAGTTTGTCCAAATCATGAAGATTTTTCATCGTTTTTGGGGTTTTAATTGTAAAATAAAAAAAATTTTCAAATATGGTGAGAGACACGATCTGACAAATTTCTGAACATTTGGAAAATTTCACAAATTTTCTAAATTTTATAGTTTGATTGACTAACATTGAAATTTTTAATGGTTCTTTTCATTTTTCAATAACTTCTGCATTTCAAGTTTAAAACAAGCCATTCAAAACTTTTCAAGTTGTGCAATAATTCGTTCAATTTATTCAAATTTGTTATAATAAAATATTGTTTAATACATCAAGTTTTTTAGATTTCGAAAATCTTTTGATTTTATTCATTTCGTTGAAATAAAAAAAAAATAAAATAAATTACATTTCATGAAATATTATTGGTTTTAATATAAAACATATTTTTGAATTTCTATATTTTTATTACTATTTATAAAATAATTACCCATCTTTGTACTATAAAATATTTTTAATTTTGGGAAATTTGAAGGATATTATGCAGTTGCTGTAGTTTAACAAAATTGTCGATATTTTCTACTGAAAATATCGAAAATCTATTGAAATCTATTGAATTTACAAACATTGTCTCGAGTTGCACGAAATTTTCAAATTTTTTAAAACCACTAACAATCTGTTAAATTTTTTAATTTTTAATCACAAATAAACTATTCATAGCTTTCTAAATATTATGGAAGTTTGTCCAAATCATGAAGATTTTTTATAGTTTTTTCGGTTTTAATTGTGGAATAAAAAATAATTTCGAATATAATGAGAGACATGATTTTATAGTATATTCCTTAACTAGTATGGGAAAGTTTTTTTAACGAGTCTGAAGGTTGCAACGCGAGCCGTAGGCGAGCGTTGTAATTAGATGAGTTAAAAAAACTTTTCTACACTAGTCAAGGACCATATTTTATTCAACAACGTGAAGAAATTCACGGCGTTGAATAAATAATTTTATTAATTTTTTTATCTAAAAATCTAAAACCTAAAAAAAAATTTCTTTTAACAATTTTTTTCAAGTTAAAATCTAAAAAAAATCTAAAATTCTACAAATTCGTTGACCTTAACAGATCAATTAACTATCATTGAAATTTTTAATAGTTTTTTTCATTTCTCAATAACTTCTTAATTTAAAGCATAAAACAAAATATTCAAAACTTTTCAAGTTTTTCAGGAATTCACCCAATTCATTAAAATTTTCAAAAACTGTTTTATGCATCAAGTTTTTTAGATTTCGATAATGTTTTCATTTTATTAATTCTGTTGCAGAATGACAAAATAATATGGGTTTCGATATATAACTCCTTAATATTTATATAAATTTACCTACATATTTTTGAATTTCTAGTTTGTTTGTCCAAATCGTATAGTTTTTTCAAATTTTTCAGATTTTCATTGTAAAAAAATGGAAAAACATTGTGGAATATGATGAGAGACAAGATTTAAAAAATTTCTGACAATTTTCTGGAATTCCACAAACTTTTCGACTTTAACACATTAATAAACTATACCATTGAGATTCTTCATAGGTTTTTTTTTTTCATTTTTCAATAACTTTTAAATTTGAAACATAAAACAAACTATTCAAAACTTTTCAAGTTCTTCAGGAATTCACCCAATTCGTTAAAATTTTTATTAATTGTTTAATACGTCAAGTTTTTCAGATCTCTATAATGTTTCGAGTTTAATAATTTTGTTGCAGGTACTGATAAAATATTGATTATTATATATATAACGCCTCAACATTTATATATTTACCTAGATATTTTGGAATTTTTATATTATTATTACTATTTATAAAAAAATGAATCATCTTTGTGTTATAAAATATTTTGTAATTTAAAAAAATTTGAAGGATACTATGCAATTACTGTAATTTTACAGAATTTTCGATATTTTCAGTGATCTATTGAATTTACAAACATTTTCTCAAGTTGCATACAATTTTCAAATTTTTTAGAATATTCAGTAATCATTCAAACTTTAAAATTTCAAATCTAATACAAACTATTTAAAACATTCTGAATATTATGAAAGTTTGTCCAAATCATGAAGATTTTTATAATTTTTTTTTTCCATACATTTTCATTGATAATTTAATTATTAATAATTTAACTATAGATAATTTAATTTCATAGATAATTTTCATAGGTTTTTAGGTTTTAATTGTAAAAAAATGGAAAAACATTGTCGAATATGATGAGAAACTCGATTAAAAAATTTTTTGATTATTTTCTGAAATTTTACATATTTTTCGAGTTTAACAAATTAATAAACTATCATTGAAATTCTTTTTTCATTTTTCAATAACTTTTAAATTTGAAACATAAAACAAACTATTCAAAACCTTTCAAATTTTTCAGGATCTCACCCAATTCATTAAAATTTTTAATAATTGTTTAATACATCAAGTTTTTCAGATTTCTATAATGTTTCGAGTTTATTAATTTCGTTGCAGGTACTGATAAAATATTATTGGTTTTGATTTATAATGCCTCAAAATTTATATATTTGCCTATATAATATTAAATTTCTATACTCTTGTTACTATTTACAATATAATTAACCATCTTTGTGCTATAAAATATTTTGCGATTTAAAGAAATTTGAAGGATATTATGCAGTTACTGTAATTTTACAGAATTTTTTATATTTTCAGTGATCTATTAAATATACAAACATTTTCCAAGTTGCATACAATTTTCAAATTTTTTAGAAAATTCAGTAATCATTCAAACTTAAAAATTTGAAATCTAATAGGAACTATTTGAAACTTTCTGAATATTATAGAAGTTTTTCCAAATCATGAAGATTTTTATAGTTTTTTTTATAGATTTTTGTAGATAATTTAATTTTTAATAATTGAACTGTAGATAATATAATTTCATAGATAATTTAGATAGATTTTCATAAGTTTTTAAAATTTTTCAGGTTTTAATAGAGTGTAAAAAAAAAATGGAAAAACATAGTCGAATATGATAAGAGACCCAAATTAAAAAATGTATGATTATTTTATGAAATTCTATACACATTTTTCGAATTTAACAAATCAATAAACTATCATTAAAATTTTTTTTCATTTTTCAATAACTTTTAAATTTGAAGCATAAAACAAACTATTCAAAACCTTTCAAGTTTTCCATTAACTCAACCAACTCATTAAAATTTTTAATAATTGTTTTATACATCAAGTTTTTCACATTTCGATAATGTCTCGATTTTATTAATTTTCTTCCATGCACTAATAAAATATGATTATTACAATTTTTCCGGAATTTTTGGTTAGTCTTAGACCGACAAAAGTCTAATTCTAGGTATCTTCAAAAAAATATAACGGTCCGAAGGAATAATCTCTTCACTTTTTTTCTTATTCCGCGCCAGTTGGCGCGCATTTACACCTATCTCGTCACATACATCTGCTTATTTCGCTACTTGTTATTACACTTGTTCACGCGGTGTCAGATTCTAGAGCGTGGGATTTTTTCTCCAGACTGATCTCGAAAATCTTCATATTCATTCGTTAGCACTAAATGTTTCACTTTAAACCTCGACCGCGATTACGAAAAAAAAATTTTTTTTAATGTTTCGAAAATGTTACACTAAAATTCACCAAATTATTAACAATTTTGAGAATTTTCACTCAAACCACTTCATTTTTCGAAGATTTTTTAAATTTGCTGCATTTTTAGTATTTCAAGGTCAAACGAGGTTTCGAAAATAAAAAGGAACAAAAATTTGGGAATTTTGTTTTCAAGTAAACAAATACTACATGATGAATATTTGTTTATATTGTCCAAAATAGGATTGCAATTTTAAAAAACATAAAACTTAAACGAAATTAGCGTGAACGCAATTATGCATGACATGTAAGGAGAAATATTTGTTACGCAAATATTTCGCGCTGGAGTCAATGATCCCCAGAAACGCGAGCATTTCGAATATTTTTTGCACTTTCGAAACAAGTAGCTTCGGAAGTTCGTCAGCAATAAAAAATGCACATGTCCCGCTAATAATGTCGACATTGCCAGAATAGTTGCTCCAAATGCATTCCAGGGAGTAATGAACTATGTCATATGGTCTCTGGATGAAAAAAAAAAAAAAAACGGAAGTTGCATTCAAATTTCAAGATCTATAAATTGCAATTTGAATTCGAAAAATTGAAAATTGGTTTCATATATGAACACTAGGTGGATATTTAATTTTATTATAATTTCGATTTTATTTCAGTATTTTTCACTCAAAATAATTCATTTCAAAAATTTTTGGATCAGTATGAAAATTACATTATTTGTTGAATTTTTGAAATTTCAAAAATTGAGTTTAACCAGTAGCAGATGAAAAAATTGAAAAAATTCTTCCTGAAAATACTCATCATGAAAAATGTTGTTTTATAAAAGTTTTTCTGATTTCCAGAAACTCCCTTCTTTAATCTAATAATTGTAGTAAAAAAATTTGCCATAGAAGTAGAACAAATAATTATTTTCTTACTAAAAATTTACTTTTTGAAAAAATCCACAATTGCATTTCAAACTAGAGTAATTGAAAATTGAGTTCATATATAAAACCTACGCTAATATTCAATTTCATTTTAATGTCGATTTTATTTCAATATTTTTTACTTAAAATGATACATTTAAAAATTTTTCGTTTCGGTATGAAAATTGCATTATTTATTTGATTTTTGAATTTCACAAATTTAGTTCAACCAATAGCAGATAAAAAAAATTGAAAAAATTCTACCTGGAAAAATTCATCATGAAATATGTTATACTATAAAAGTTTTTCTGATTTCTACAAACTCGCTTCTTAAATATAATAAACTGTAGTAAAAAAATTTTTCATAGAAGTAGAGCGAAAAATGATTTTCTAACTAAAAATTTACTTTTTTAAAAATCCACAAATTGCAATTCGAATTCGAAAAATTGAAAATTGAGTTAATATATTAAAACTAGGTTTACATTTTATTAAATTTTAATTTCGATTTTATTTAAATGTTTTTCCATTAAAATAATTTATTTCAAAAATTGTTATATGAGTATGAAAGTTGCGTTATTCATTTAATTTTTGTAGTTTTAAAAATTTAGTTCAACCAGTAGCAGATAAAAAAATTGAAAAAATTCTACCTGGAAAAATTCATCATGGAACATGTTATATTATAAAAGTTTTTCTGATTTCCAAAAACTCACTTTTTAAATCTAATAAACTGTAGTGAAAAAATTTGCCATAGAACCAGAGCAAAATAGATATTTATGCTACACGAGACAAAAAGGATGATTCCAACGAGTGCAATTGCGCACTCACTTCGCTCGTGCCCAAACTTTGCACTCGTTGGAATCATCCTTTTTC
>JAPYZL010077300.1:0-26484 GCA_030522825.1 Platygaster orseoliae
ATCATTTGAAGGTTGGTACTATATAAAAATAATATGCATTTAATACTAGCGACGCTATCTATGTGTCAGACCGGGGACTTATCAGCCAACCTGTTACCACAAATTCGTTAAACTCAGAGCAGTTATTTGAATAGTTACGTGCACATTCCCTATCAAGCTTGTGAATTAACTGTTCTCAGGGTGAATAATCCACCAAACCAGGCTCAGTACAGTAAAAGTAAAAGTCCTAGTACTAATACTACGGACTAGTTAATCTACTTTCCTCAAACTAGGTATCCTTTTATAAGAGCCTTGTAAAATTTTACTGTTTCAAGGCCGGTGGTTTAGATGTTCTAAGCCAAGGTTATCTGATTATTCATTTCAAGACTGGCGCATTTCGAAATGATTTTTTTACGATTGAACAGTTTGTTATTTAATATGATTATCGAAACAGTTTTTGTAAACAGAAAATTACAAGATCAATATAAACAAAACTTCCGTGTTTGTTTATGTGTTCGCGATGGTCATAATCTGACAATTTTGAAATATATCGAGTTTACTGTGAAAAGTCTAAACACGAAAATAGATTCAAATTTTAGAAAACAATTTTTGCTTATGATATATGAATATTTTTCAACTTTCTTTTATTATGTCAAAAGACTTTAGCAAATATATGACCATCGATCCTTGTATGATGCAGAAATGTTTTCGGAAAATTTTCTGGCGTGATATATTCCAGTAAACCTGTCGCTCCGCAGTGAGCTCACACAAAAAAAAATGTAACAATTTATTTATAACTGTTGTGAAGTTTTTATGATGATTACTTTATGCAAAAACAGCAATAACGCTTGACAGTTTTAACAGTTTTGGAAGTTTTGCACAGTTGTGATGGTTTTGACGATTTCAAATATTATAATTTTTCCTAAAATTCCAAAAGTTTCGATTAAATAAGATAAACAAAAGTATAATAAACAGTTTCGACAACTTTGGTCTTTTTAATATTACCGAAATATGCCGTTTGTGATAGTGAAGTTTTTTCATGAACATCACAGAAGTTATTATTGTACTATAAATTGTTTGGAAATTACCAAAAGTCTGGAAAATATTGCGTTTAATTTTTTAATGTTAAATTAAAAAGATAGTGCGCGTATTCTAAAACCTGGAGCGACCTAGGAAGTAAGTAGAATAAATCAAAATTTGAAGAGAATCAAAAAGTTCACGCAAATAAAAAAATAATCATTCTGGGGACATTTAGGGGATAATTTAGGCTAAGTTATGTTATGAAATTCCAAAAAATTTGTTGAAGTTGGTTGGAAAATTTCAAGAAAACCTGAATTTTCGGGAAAATTTTCTGACGGAAGAAGAAATTATTTTCTCTCATTCATATTTTTCTCCTATTGCTTTTCTCATTAGTTATTTTCGTGATTAAATGGCGGAAAAATGCAAGTTACCTGAAATACATTCCCTTAAAATTTTACTGACTTTTATTGAAAAGTGCATCACTAGGAATCAGTGGAATGCAGAAAAATTAAAAAAAAATCATGTTATAGCTAATACACCTTTTCACGTTCGGAATAATTTCACTGATTTATCTTAATACTACTTAATCATCAAATTTCATGATACTCTCATCTACCAAAAATTTTAGCCAATACGTAAGATTATTCCATTTGTACACCAGAATAAGCTCAACTTTCTCATGCAAATTTTTTTTGTTATCGAAATGCAAATAATTGAATGGAATAAATCTTTCATGTATTTGGTTACCTACTTAATCATTAATAATGTTTTATCATGGAAAAGAGCCATTATTCAAATCAAGTAAAATATAATCGATAGTAATTTAATCGACAAGAATATGATCGATATTGCATAAATTTATACAGTATCACTAGTCAAAGGAAAATGCTTTACCTCGAGATACGTGCCATGAATGAATTGATTTTTTTTCTGAAATGGTCGAGGTTTTCATGCAATTTTCAACGTCATATGTGACCTTTAACACTTCAATGGAACTAAAATTTGTCATTCTTCTGCTGCTAATTGCATTATTTTTGAGTTTAGAAATACGTGAGTTCTCTAGTTTGTCAGAACAAAAGCGTCTTTTACTCGGATATTTTCTGCCCGAAGTGAGATGTCGTTAAATCTTTGAAATTTCACTAGTTTCCATCTACACTAAAATTTTTGTTTCATCAATTAGTTAAAAAATGTCAAAATATCTTAAGATTGTATATTCGAAAGTAAGAACATTAAGATAGAAGAATTTATAAAATTAAAAAGTTGAAAAAAATTAAAAACAAATTTGTTAAAAAAAATACATCAAATAATTTTTAATACTCACCTTTGATAATATAGAAAAGTTTTATTTGTAGCTCATTTGTATTCAAATCTGATTGTTTTAAAAACATGTTTCGAAATATTGAAAACAGAATAGTTTAAATCTTGAGCATTATTTCATACCTATAAAAATGTACAAAAATTTCATTTTCTTTGCAAAAAATATGTGCTAAATTGATTACAAACTGTAAACTGGTATACATTTTTTAAATAAAAAATGGAGAATTTTAAAATTATGGTGTCAAAAATACTTTCACGTGTTTTTCCGCACGCGAGGAGAGCGATTGAGACTAAGAGAGGGAAAAATAGAGCAATCTCGATTTCCGGTACAACTGTGACTCAGTTTATGAGTTCTCGAATCAACAGTCGTACCACATAATTATTGGTGCGTGCAAACGCTGAATTCGGATTTTCTCCCTTGGTACACCGAAAAAATTTCTCTTCCGAGAAAACGTCTGCGAGCGGTATCGCTATAGACCCTGCCAGCCAATGAAAATTTCACTCGGTCCGCAACCTTTCAACGACCCCAACAATTTTTTTTACCCTGCAGGAACGTCTTTACATATTCAATAGAAAAACGTCTCGGTGCTTTAGACTCTACTTGCACCCCTGATCGATTGAAAAGAATAAAGTTCTTTTTGCTATACTCGCGTGGAATATTACATAGGCCTCGAAGTCGACAATTACGGATTCACAGCGATGAACTTCTAGTATTCATGAAGTATCATTAAAAACGCGTGTAGCTGGATTGGAAGTGAATCTATTAATAAATCATGCATTGTTTTTTCGATGAGCTAAATGTCCCTATTCTTGCCTCGTCAAGGTTTTCTTGAAAATAATATTCGGGTCAACATCATGTACACTCAGAAAAAGTTGTAGTAAATTTGACTGAACAAGATTATTTATTTATAGTGCGAGGTACCACACATATTCCTTTTATAATTTCTTTTTGAGCGATTATCTGAAAAAAATCTACCGCATTATGTTCATATCCCAATTTAAATTATCCAAAAATACGCTTTTTGGAATTTAAATCTTTGCACATTTAATGCTTCATCGTGATTGACTGAAATTGCAGCATGAATTGTCAAAGATGCGTTTGAACAATCCTAAGTTCTTGTATACAACACAAATGTGGATTGTCATGTTGCAAACATTGTAGTATCATTGGCGAATTTCAATGAGCGCCATGAGACGAACGTGAACCCTACCTCTCAATGATTGCAGAATCATCGATGTATTAACTTGAGTTCGCCAAAAAAATATTAGCTCGAATATATAAACTAAGGCAGAATGAATGTGCAATATTTCGGTAGTGTAAAAAGTACATTGATGTTTACACAATTTTGCTATTCGAAAGAAAATGTATGATGCTGCTTTGATGTTGCATTGAAGACGCTTTCATGCATCAAACAGAGCAATGTCTTTGTTGGCTCAAGAAATGCTCATTCAAAGATGTATCGACATAAAGTTACGTTATTTTCTGAATCGCTGGCTGATACAAGATTTGACTTTGATTATGCATTGAATGATACATCGTAGGCCAGAGAATAAAATCTCTGTATAAATGTGTAAATGATGATGATATGTTTATAAATGATTAATACATCTTGTTGTCACATACATGAATGACCCACAAGTGTGTCATTCATTTACTATCGGAGTATGGATCCTGTAATTTGAAATCAGTAAAATCAGTGAAAGCAATGATTTTTTGGTTTCCCAATAACGAAATTTAGCCTTCTTTCTAAACCTGAAAGAGTGGAATTAAAATGATCATTTGAGTAGTTGTATTCAATTGACGAACAGTTGTTTCTACTGTTTGTTCAGTTCAATTAGCTGTTAAACATTTGTTTACGTTTATTCATCCAGCAGCAATTTACATGTTGACACGTGGACTACTTTTTCGATTTAAAACAGTCAAATATGACTGGCAAAAAGTCAAGTTTTACTAGACCAGATTTTAAAAGTAAACAAAAATTTTTAGTACATTTGACTGGCATGAATTTTTCTCAGTGTAATTAAAAAAAAGTGCAATTAGGCTGCATAATCAAATGCTACATTAATTCTGACCATCACTCTCATTTATCGTGATTATTTAACATTTTGATTGCATTCCAAAAACAGTAAGAGAAATTCACCATAAACTACTTTAATTAAGATTTTACCCTAAATCGTAACAAATTTAGTATTTATGAAATTTTTTTTTAAATTTATCAGAAAAAATTTTTTAAGTGTTTTATAAATTACTTATATTTCTGTAGATTGCTCTGTAGGTTTTTATTATTTGATGCTCTAAAATTAAAAGTTTCAGAGATTTCTAGTATTTTAACTTTTTTTTCAGTATTATTATTGATTTCCGTATACATTTTTGAAGTTCAATCTCTTTATTTGTTTTTGAAAAAATTTTATATGCTTTGATTTAAAAGAATTGGAAAAAGTTTCTGGGTATTTTTAGATTCCTAATATTTTCATTGATTGTTACACACGTTCCTGAAATTGAAATTTAAAGAATTTTTGGACATTTTTAAACTTCTTGTGATTTCGTGTTTCCTGGTATTTATAACTTTTCTTAGTGTTTTTCAGTATTTTTTAAAATTTCCATTATTTCAATTGACTACTAAATAGATTTTCTAAGATCTAAAGTTTTATATACCTGAAGTATTTAATTAGATTTTTCAAAAAACATAACTTTCATGATTTCTATCACTTTTAGTACTTTTTCTGATGTTTACATCATTTACATTCATATTTATATTTTCATGCAATTCTATGTAAATTCCTAGAATTCAAAGTTTTTTTTTTCAGTTTTCAGTATTTTTGTACATTTTATTTTTCCTTGTTATTCATTGAGTTTAAACAATTTTTAAAACTTTCTTTTCCATCCTAGACAAACATTTATAATTTGATTTCTGTCGAAGAAAAAATTCTTTGAAGACGGAATTTTTATTATTTTCGAGTTCTAGTGAAATTATTAATTTTGAATTTCGTTTTACTTTGAGAACTCACATCGAGTTATTTTTGAAAAATGTCACGCATTTTTAGGTACTCATATAATAATTATTATTGATGATTTAACTTGTATTATTTTAATGCATTCGTTTCATTATTAGTATTTTTTTATGTGATATTTTTAATACTTTTGTTATACATATCGAGCTGAATTTCTAAATGTCGCTGAGTCACTGAAATGCTTCATCTTCAGTTCTTGCGCAGATATCTTTTGAGGTTATGCCCATCCATTCGACTTCAATTAGAAAACCTTCGGCTAGATATGACTGCAAAATTTGCTCTGGAGTTTTTAACTGAGCCTTTTGATGGGACGGGTTGCGAAATCCAGCGATTTTTCTCTACTGTTTATTTTCATGACTTTCATCAAGCGACGAGGCTTCGCGGGCCGCGGGAGGTTGAACGTTCGTAGCATTTACGGTTTGCTGCTCTCGACGTTCCTCTTGGTTGACTAACCGTTATACAACATCCGTTCCAACACAGTACCACTCAACGAAGTCGTCTTCTATTGTTCATTGTTATATAACCATCCACGTATTTGCACGAGTTTGTTGTTGTTAGACTGAATGCCACGCCGGCTTTTGTGGATTTTTTATAATAATGACGATCACGTTTTTATCGATTTCTAGTCTACGTCTTATTATTCACCCAACGTTTCGAACATCAGTATGAGGTCTTCTTCAAGGGATGAGAATCTGTTGAAATTTCTCTTCAGCATGTGCATTGTACGTTGTTGGTTGAGAATTTATAAAAATGTCTCATTATTTTTTGCTTTTTTTTATTTTTAAAATTTATTAAAAAATATATTAAAATTGTATTTTTGAAAATTAAAATTTTTTATTTTTGCTTACACTTATTTTTTTTAAATTTTGCTCTGGGTACAAAAAACATTTGTCGAGGCAACAAAAAAAACCAGCTACTGCTGTAAAAAAATTCGTTCTATCAAATTGTTTAAACAGCACATCTTTTTGCTTATACTGCAAATCCTTTTTTCTGTGTATACTTTCAATTTTTTACACTGCATGTGTAAAAAAGTCGGTGTTTCTACACTTTTTCGGAATCGCCAATTTCTTGTATTCGAATCGTAAAAAACGCATTTCGCTCGTTGCTAAGACTGAAAGATGAGGGGAAGGGGAAATGTGCATGCCGGCGTAAGAACGCGCCAGCGTGGCGCACATTACAATTGATTCGACCTCGCAGGCTTTTATTATTGATACGTTGGTTACCGTCGCGCAGTACGAGCCCGCTATCATCCACTAGCGTTCTACGGTTACTTAGACTCATCGTGGGCCTGCGCTATCTGATAACGCTCGTCACGATTTTTATCGCCGCTTTCGATATGCGTCCTTGCTTTCCATGCCATATTTCATGTTTAACAATAAAAGCGTCAGGCATTGGTAAAAACACGTCAGTAAGAGATACAATGTTTCGCAAATTCATGCAGTTTTTTCTGTAAGGAATGAAATTACTACATAATAAATAACAAATACGTGAACGATATAAACGATTGAGTATAAATTAAAAATAATTTTGTTTCATGATAAATGTTTATAAATAAGGGAAGAAAATAAAAAATCAATCAATAAATAATTAGAGCAATCATTTATGGATTCATAATTATAACTTATAGCAATTTATTCAGGTGGATGAGATACAGAACTAACTTAAGCTTATTATTAATATTGAAAAGATTTTTCCGATTAAGAATTACACTGAAAAATTTATTTTGTTGCATCAAGTAAACGTTTAGTCAGCGACTATCCAAATATTTGGTTCACTTCAATAAATTATTAGTTCAGACAAACAAATTTTATTAGACTGTAATAAATTTTGGTTAAGTCAAAAAAATTTACTTTTATGCTGCTTTAAATTTGTTTGGTCAAACTAAAAATATTTGTAGTCAAATAACGACCAAACGTTTGTTTGAGCCAACCAAATTAGTTTTTCAGTGTATTACGTGTTTATAAGATGTAAAAATAAAGTACTTTAAGCATAAAGTACCTCTAGAATCATTGTTTATAATTTTACTGCTTATAAAATTATAGCAACTTATGAAGCAATCATGAGGTAATGAATATAATTTATTCTAGTTTTTTAAAATGGCAATACGCACACGCGTTGAGATGTGAAAGAGGCCCATTGTTTCGGACCCCCTGCTATAGATCTCGAGCGTAATGTGAACATTGAGAAAAGTTATTCTGCTATGATTCTTACTAACTTTACAAACAAGATTATGAACGATGAAAATTGAATCTAATACGACAACCTTGAGATTGATCTCCTAAAAAATATCAAACCCGATCATGTTACACTCCTTTATCATAAATACGGAAACTGACAAAAGAATACATTTTTTGTGAAGAATATTTCATAAAATATCACTGTCGTGGATGATGATAGCAAATCAGAGTTTCATTCTAACTCTTCATTCAAGGAACGAGAAAAGTTATTTGGTGTATATTTTACAAAAAACCTCGCGTATGAATTTAATGTAGAAATCAATCATGATTCATTATATGGTCATTGTGATATTCCTTATTTATTCAGACTGGTTCAGAAAAGTGAAAAGTTGGGAATAAAATACGACTTTTTCAGGGAATGATCCATAAGTCTTCATGTTAACATTATTTATATTATAATTTAAACGAATCCATCTTGAAGACAGATTCGCACTGTCACAATATCAGAAAAAACATCTTCCATTTTTTGTGGTTGCTATCTGGAGGCTATGCTTGAAAGCTTTTATGAATGCAATTTTCCTTTTTCGAGATTCGATTTCCTGGAAATCGAAAAACTTTTCAATGCACGAAATGTGGGATTTTCAAATCAGTTGATTGAGTTTGAAAAATTTGCAGAAGTTGGAATCAACGTGCTGAATTCCCAAAATGAACGTTTCTGTTCAAATATTGTAAAACAACAGTATATTATTACAGAAGTCGTAATATTCAATCATCATCAATTTTAATGCATATGAGAAAACCGAATTTTCAATGTCAATTCTTTTTCTTTCTTTTTTTTTTTTTTTTTTTTTTTTTTTTATTATTTGCACTGGTTTGATAGTTCTAGGGATTCAGCTTCAAATATTGAAAGACTTGTTGTCTAATCAAAGCTGAAATAGAAAAAACTCAAGCTTAGATTAGCCATTGTATGTAAGTAATGCTTCAGACACTTGTAAGCGGAACTCTGCAATCGTTACACTTTATTTCCGAGTGACGCGCAGTGAAATGTGTTAGTAAAATAACAATAAGTGAATCTGGAGTTTAGTGCGTTCTCTGTGCAATGGGAAACTATAGAAAATACGACAAAGGACTGGAAAATAGGACAAAACAGATATCGCGTAAAAAGATTCAATAAAAGTAGAAAAATTCTGTTTTAATATTACTATTAGTCAGTTTTGTTAAATCGCAACATGTAAAGTTATTCATAATTAACAGCTTTCCTAAAAGCAAACAATAATTTTTCTGCAATTTATTAATTGCTGATTTCCATTTTCAACTCACGAGTTTTAGTATGTTAAAACCAGCTGTTACGACTTTATCAGTATTTATAACAACATAAAATTTTATCGCCATTGAGATATTGTTGCAAACAAAAATTCAGGATGTCTACATATTATACTGTCTCCCTCACTTATTCGAGATTTTCAAATTTAAATTTAATATTTTCATAAGAATTTATATCTATTAATTTTAGTATACCGAAATTCATATTTTTTACTATTTTTATGCACTGTGAAAAAGAATGGTATGAATTATTCATCATCTATGAAAAGCAATTAACCTATACCTAGGCATGGACATTACTTTTCACTAGACTAGAAAAACGCACATCATTCGTTGCAATTTTTCTTACTGAAGTACGACAAAGTTCTGGAACTTGGTATAAGTTAACTGCCTCCCAACAAAAATAGTACATTTCTAAAGATCTTTTCACAGTGAGAGCTGAACAACTGTTCTTTACGAAATTCTGTAACAAAACAATGGTTTATAACAAACCTTAAATCAAAAATCAAAAAATCACAACGTTCACTAACTTTACCTTAATTTACTCGTTGACACCCTGAATCCCGAACTCTGCATAGAAAAACAAAAAGAATACCAAAAGTACCAGCTCTCATTTGAATTTCAAAATAGAAATCTGGATACCCACAAATCAAAAACTGCAGGAATTGATGAATTTGAAATATCTCACTAGAAGAGATTCCGAATCTGAATAAAAAACCATTATATTATGATACAAGTTGCATTATATTGAAGAAATCGATTTTTGTTTCGCAGGTACGAACGCTCTTTGTGAGTGGGTTGCCGATGGACGCGAAGCCGAGGGAACTCTATCTATTATTCAGAGCGTACGAGGCAAGTGTAAATCATTGATATTCGAAAACTGAAGTTGAAACCTCGACAATACGTCGTAAAGGAATACTATTTTCGCGTCATTATCGCTCTAATGATAATTTGCTTGCGTTTTTTGCAGGGCTATGAGGGATCGCTGCTGAAAGTCACCAACAAGAATGGCAAAACCGCATCGGTGAGTGTTGGCTACACGATTGTGTACGTCGTGTGTAGACGCGCTTTGAAATGCAAAGCATGGGAAAGGCTTGAGAAAGTTGGGTGGGAAATTGTTTCACACTGCTGAGAAAAACGTAGCCTCGTTTTCCTTACTTGTTTTGGACCAATGTTTCCTTATTAGAAGATAAATTTTAATGAGAAGAATATTAATTACTTATCGATATATTTATTGTAAAAGGTACAATTTTTACAAAGTATAATTTTCGTCTCACTTCTTACAGTGTTATATAGGTAACATGATTATATTGTATATAATATGTGCATATGATAAAAGTATAAAGTTGAAATGTTCAGAATCGAAATTGTACTATACAGATCGTATATTTTACTACATAAGTACACATAAATTGGTATCGGTGTTTAGTGAAAGATGAATTTGATTTTTTTACCTCTCCATTATGGGTGTTTCCAGTTTGTAAAATATGAGTTTTTATATGCTGTACCAATAAGTATTTTGCGAAAATCCGTATAATATTGCAAAATCTTCAATATGCTTTTTTTGTTTTTTTGAAATGTGAATAAGTAGGAATGACAATATAATATTGCGGATAGTACAGCACAAGTATAATATAAAATGGAATTCATTTGGAGTTTTTACAACATATATCAATAAAATTGTAAAAACAATGTAATGAATAACTAGTTAACAGCAAAATATTTCAAACATCTTCCGCAGTAAAATATTTCATTGTTATAATATTACTAAATTTATTTCTCACAATCAATGTATATATATATATATATATATATATATATATATATATATATATATATATATATATATGTATTGTAGATTCTACAATAAAAATATTAATTTTTGCTGAAAACAGATTAGTACAGTATTTTTGAACGAATATAAAAAACTCAATTTTTCGTAATGTGAACATCAATAATTAAAAAGTCAAACTTCCATTGATATTTAATTAACCATGAATATTAAAATAGTACAATAAAGATTCTAAATATTTCAATTTTTCTTATATTTTTTAATTTAAAACTGGCATTCATATAGTAATATGTGCAACATAGACATTTTTATTATGTAGTAAAAAAGATAACTTTCCAGTCAATTATAATGTTTTTACTAAATTCGTCGATGTTTCGGCTCCTGTTTAATACTTGCATTTAAAAATTACAACAAGTAAAAAAAAATGACAGAATTAGCAATAATATTATAAGATCCGAAATATTATTGTGAAAAATTCGATATTTCAAGTACTTTTTACTATCAATGTATCAAAAAATTACAATTTTTTTCTGAGTGGAGTGTCAATAATCGAAAATCACAAAAGAACATTCTAGAAAGTGCACAAAAATAAGTAATACAGATTTGAATACAGAGAAAACCATATTTCTTTCTTTCAAGTGTAGATTTTTATGATTTACAATATAATATTGCAGAAAGTACAACAGAAGTGATGTATAAAATTCATTGCACATCAGAATTTTTACAAAAAAATATTTTTATTCACAATTTGCTAGTAATCGGATATTTGGACGTGAATATCTAGCGAACTGTGAATAAAATATCGTACTGTGAGTTTTGGAAATTGCCTATTTTGACGAAACGATTACAGCCCTCGGCTTCACCTCGGGCTGCAAACTTCCGTTGTAATATACTATTACTGTTACAATATCATTTGAAAATGTTAAGTCATATGATATAATAAAATATGCAATAAGTATCTATAGCAAAAGGTATAATTTTTTATATTGATTCCACAGTACAATATTTTATTGTAATACTTACAAAACTTTTTTCTCAGTGAATGATAAAATGCTTGCAAATACTTTAAATACTACAGTAAAGTTTTTTTATCAATGTTTTTCCCATCTTGAAAAAATACTCTTGGTGATATTCATGTAAAATTCACGTTTGCGAATCTTTTATAAAATCGAAAGGACTTTGAAATTTGAACCTAAACATTAAACAAGAAAAATGATATACATTGCAAAACTTCTCGAAATTAAAAGTGAACTAATTAGTAGCAATTTTTAATAAAGCATATTATGACTATTCCAAGGATTTGAAATGGAGTGAAATTACGTGCATGGATTTTTGAATTCTTTCATTTGGATTCTTTGACAATGATTCAACTTTTATTAATGAAGGTTTTTTTTGAATGAAATTTATGAATCGCTTATACGAAAATGACTCGCAGTAATCTAGAGCAAGAATATGGATCAAAACAGAACTGAAATATTTATACTTCCTCATTCAAACTCAATTGTAGCCCAAAATTATGCTCTGCTAGAAGTCACAGACTGTAATTTATCGATTTTCGATCATATACCTCGGTTCCAGTTTCAGAACTAATGATCCAGTCGAATATTTTTCCGCTGCACCATTTTAAAACCTTCATTGAAATTCAGAAATAATTTGACACATCTATATTAATATTATCTCAATGTTTTCATATTTTATGTTTGCAATTCACAGATCAGGCAATGTAATTTGAAAGCGTTATCAGTTAATAACAAAAATTATCATTTGTCAATTTTTAAGCCTTGCATTTCATAACGCTCAAATTCACAAATTCAACAGAATTTATGTCGTTCAATTTCCAAGTTTTAGTCTTGAATTGGATAATTCATCAAAGCTTATAATTTATCCAATTTTTATTCAAAAATTGAAAAGTTTTTAAAGCAAGATGCATCAACAGATATAGAAATACGAAAAGTTTGATTTTTATTAGTTTAACTAACATTCACAAAGATAGTTACGAGAATATTCATTTCGATTACACTTATTTTCGTTTGAACTATTGATTTTTTACCTTATGTGAAATCGATATACATATTTATATTATTTTAAAGTACAACTTAATGAATATCAGAACACGGTGAATGGAGATATTCTTAAGATAGGATAAAAATTTTTGTATTTAGTTTTTAAAATGTGAAAATACATTCTTGTGGCGACAGAAGTCGATGTTTAAACAAATTAGGTAAATATGTTTGGAAGTAGATAATTGTTCTTAGAATAGCGATTTGGGTTAGTGATTTCTTGCTGATGCTGACCTTGAAAATGCTCATAAATTTTGTAAATTGTGTTTATTACATTAGTTTGAAATATGAAAAATAAAGTTTTTTCCATTTTTCATATAAATCTGTAAAACTTACAAGTTGAAAAAAAATAAGTAAAATATTTTTGAAAATAGTAGAAAGATCTTCGAAATTTGGAAAGTTTTGAAAATTAGCACAATCTTCGAAATTTCGAATATTTTGGAATCTAAAAATATCTATAGATCTTAAGGATTGTTTAAAATAATGAAATAGTAAAATAATTTATATAATTTTTCAAATATTTAACAATTTTCACATAGCATTTATTATCAAATTTTTATGAAATATGTGAAGTAATGTTTATTCAATCGTAAATAAGAAACTAAAAACTTCAAAAGTATTGAATAGCAATGAAAAATCCCCATGGGTTTAAAGATAGTATTTATGACATTTCAAAAGATTTGAATAGTTATGATTATTTTCGAAAATCGAAGATCATTTCAAAATTTTAAGCATTGAACATTTCAGATCGTTAGTAATTCTAAAATATTCGAAAAATTTGTAAAATTGTATAGAAAATGTTCATGGACGTAGGGAGTTGTGGTTATTATCATATTTCTTCGTAATTTGCTCAATAGGGTTAAATCATTTTTTAAAATAAATATGAAAAACTTAAATGCATTGATCAATTCGGAACATCTTGAGTTGATAAAAGATTTCTCAAATTTGGAAAGCTTCGTATTTTGTTTGACATTTTGAAAATGTCGAAAACTGAGAGAAACATCTAACCATCATTAAGATTAGTCGTAACTCTAAAATTCTCGAGAAATAAAAAAAATTTAGATAAATGTTCATCAACACTGTGAAATGCAGCAATTTTTTAATGGAAATCAAAAGAACTTAATATCTGTGAAAAATCTTGGTAACATAGAAATTTGTTATGAATTCCTGAAAAAATGAAAAAACATGAAAAATTATACATAATGTCAATAATTTTTTATACACTAGCAATATATAAAATTAAAAAAAAATGAGCATAATTTGAGTAATCCTGGCATTTTTATGAAAATTTCGTCAAATTACAGAAACCATGTAATGTTATCAAAACTGTTAAGAATCAAAAAATGCTTCATCGCACAGATATGATTGATAATTTCCAAAATTTTAATAAAATCTATAATTCCAGTAAACGTTGATAAATTCAGTGAATCGTCAAAAGTTTTGACGATTACCAACCATCTATTTAATTCACTTCAATAAATTTTCAGTTCAGACAAACAAAATTTTTTTTACTGTAAAATATTTTTGATTCGAATAAACAAATTCAAGTTTGTAGGAACGTATATGTTTTTAACTAAAATAAAATTTGTTTGTCAGAACTAAAACTTTATTCAAGTGATCGTCCAAACGTGTGTTTGAACCAACCAAATCGGTTTTCCAGTGTGGGTATTGTTGGGTTGAAGAAGTTTTCAAAGTGGGTAGTGCTGCCCACAATTCCCATATTTTCTGCTTTCTTTTATCACTTGCATAGAATTACTCAAGCAAAATGTAACAGTAAATTCTGCTTTCAGCCGGTGGGTTTTGTCACGTTTCACACGAGGGCGGGAGCAGAAGCAGCAAAACAAGACCTTCAGGTAAGTTCTAACCTCATATACAAAAAAAGGTTAAATTTTTTTCCAATAAACATTATGTGTATATTCGTCTAAGAATACACACCTACGTATTCCAACATAACGCTCTTGCACAAAAACTTATGTTTTCGGCGTTTACCTTGAAAACATGTTAAAATATAAAAATCACATGGCATACAGTACATCTACCAGAATCAATTTGAGAAAAAATATTACAGACGAACTTAAACATTGGTTGAGCTTCTGGTTTCTGCAAATGAAAAAGTGTCGAATTATCACGACGTATAGTGCAGTGTATAAAGCAAAACTAATTGAGTTTGGGATCGTATTACAAAAACAAATTTCCGCTGAGCTGACAACAATCGACAATCAATTATTTTAGGTGTACATAGAGTGATAACATTTTCATTTCACATATTACAATGTTTGCTCGTTAACTTTGTACTTTATGAAAAATTCATGTTTGTAACGTATTTAGAAGAATACTGAAGATTTCATGGTAAGCTCGCATCGATCAAGCAACAAGTTCACATTTAAATTTTTGATTAACTTATCGCCAGGGGGCCTGGAGGTAAAAATCTTCTAGTAGTCTAAAAATGCTCGCGTCAGCTATGTAGATGTAGGGCCTGCAAACTTCACACTTCAAAGAAGAGCACACTCCTATACGAAGCCATATATACTTGAAAGTCGAAGCTTGAGATTTTAACGAGTTGTTTTTCTGCAACAGGGTCGCTCAGATAAGTCCGTTTTCAGGCGTTTTGACGGAATGAGTTTGTGAGTCAAGTAACGTTTCATTTCGGTGATGAGCATATGACCTATTTCGAATTTTTATATTTGAAAAAAAGTTTTCTCAATATGCTCGATGCTGTCAAGAAGTTATGCACTGGGTAAAGGCCAATTTCAAAGACTTTATGCTTATTCATCAATTTGCGAATTTCGATGAAAAATATTTTTTCGAAACTACAGTAATTCATGAAATGATTACATAGTTCAATATTGTTTTTGTGCGTGGAAAATTCAATTACGTGATTCATGAATGTAGCAAGATGAAAATACTTCATAGTTATAGAGTAGTTATTTTATAAGAATGTGTGATTACAGACAATGATTTTTCTTATTTCATACTTATAATTGAGCAAGGTCATATCATTGTATATCGGATGTAATAATTCTATTTTTGACTGAATCATCATTTTTTCGACGTCTATAATGCCTTTTACTTAGTTTTCAAGACTTCGACTTTTGCATATCATAAACAAGAGTACGTTGGACTACATTTTTGGTAATCGATATTCTTATGTTTAGATTTGTAGATTTATTATAACAATAATAAGATATATAGTTCATAAATGAGTGCAGATGACCTATTATAATCCAGGTAATTATTATTTTCATGTGATTTATTGTTGTTCATTGGAAGAATTAAAACTTTTTTTTCTAAGATTCTTGTATTTCGTTGAACAATCAGATGTGTTTTTTTGTTTCTTAATTTTTTCGAGTGAATTTTCACCTTACTGCAACTCCTATGGAGTTTAATTATTTTGCTTCAAATGATTAATTCGTTATCATTGGGGAATCTGAATTACATTCTCACATTTTACAATTAGTCAGATTCCTCTCTAAATCAAAAGTTCAATTTCACCTTAAACAATTCTAACTCTAAGTGAAGTGTAAATTTACTCTAAGGAATTAAAAGAGTATTATCAGACGTTCGAATCTTTGTTTAATTGCTTATACATACAAATTTTACTCATTTTACCAGCTTATTAATATTATTTAAGGGATTTTACGTAGTAATCTTCTAACAAGAAGTTTCCTTCTAAAATTCACGAGGAATAAGCAATTTATAAGAAACCGGAAAATTTCAAGAGTATTGCACAGATCTTTTTAAGCTCCAGACTTACGCGGACGGAGGAAAACTTTGCTTGAAATTTTGGCGCTAGAACTTAAAACTGACTTCAGCTAATTATGAGATTTTCTCAATTTCGTTTAGGAATAAAATAGAGGGAGACAGTTTTTTCAATATTTTTATCACATAATTTGAAAACAACCACTTACAATTAGTTGTTAAAAAAGCTGTAGAAAAAGTTACTCCGAATGATCTATATTTTTTTGTAAAGGTACGTAAAAATGGGATAATGTCTTTTCTTTTTTCAATATTCATGACTTTGATTGATGGGAATTACCGTAGCATCACTGCAATATCGAAAACGTTGAACGCGAAATTGGTAATCATTGTATCATCATTTAATTCAAATTAATTCATGACGTTCGTTAATGATTGTCCGATTTCAGAGTTGCGGTGAAATTTCGTTTCGAAATTTACCTACCGTGTAAATGTTATTAAATTGTTATGCATTGTGTTTTATGGAGGATATTAATTTTTTGCGTTAAGGAAAGTCAAATGATTATTTGAAAATTCTTAAACGATTTTTATTTTTTTTAAGGACTTGCACAGAAATTTCAAATAAATGCTTTTGAGTAATCTTATTAAAACTTATACGTCAAAAACTTATATGATCTATATATATGCGGTTATTCAATATGACTACCTCTTTTTGAACTATTTTTTTCAAATAATTGTCACAGGCATGAAAAAAATTGATCAGATGATATCTGAACTTTTTTTCTACAATACTCAGAATAATAAAAAAATATTATTTGCCATGAAAAAGAGATTCTTATTGCTACCGAGATCACGTAACATCTATCTCAAGTAACTAGATAAAAAAAGTAGGATAGTTGTTTTTAATTACATGTTGTATAACTGTATTTGCGAATCTAGCAGAAAGTACATGTACCGAGGACGTCGACACATTTGTCTAAATAGAACTGAAATGCACATTTTGTTAAAATGGGTAACAGAAGTTTCATCTATAAAACACGAAGTACTCACTCAAACATTAAAATTTATCCAGTCACATGGAGTAGATTGCATTTGATTTACATTTATACCAACGAGCCGTCTAGTCGTTAAAATAGTTTTTAAATGTAAATTTTGATCTGGAGTTCAAAAACTAGGGGCAACACAAGGGGGGTTTGAAGGTTGAATTTATCTCTAGAAATTTGAAGAAAAAAATTTTAATCTGTATGATTGATATGAATTTTAGTCAAAATTTGAATCATTTCTGAGAAATTTGAATTTTGTTTTTTTTTATTTCACAAAAATTCAAATTTTGGATTTTTCAGAAAATATTTTATGATTGTAAGAAACAAGGAAAAATTTTATTTGAGATGAGTTTTGAAAATAAGCAACTTATTAGTACACTTATCAATTAAGGTCATTTTTATAAAAAAATGTAACATTCAGGGAAAAAAGAAAGAGAACAGAAATCCAATTAAATAATCTGGAAGATTCGATTCTACAAACTCTATGAGTGATCACGTTAAATACATAAAAATTTTAGAAATTGTAAGATCCAAAAAAAACTTAACGTTAAATGGAAATGAAGATACAAACAGTATAAACTCATTTTCGAGAGAAATTTAAATATTATTACTTATAGAAATCTGAAAGTTTGATATTTACAATTTTCAACTGTCATTTTTTATTGTCAATTTCCAAGGTTTTGAAATATTAATAAGAAGTTGCATAAATGTGAAATATAAAAAATGCCGTTTCCAAAAAAAAAAAGATTTCTCGAAGTTTATAATTCTGAAAATTAAATACTTCGAACTTCGAAATTCCAATGATCGTACAAAAATTATATTACTAGAGAAAAATTATTAATTTGCATTTTAAGCATACAAATCACGAGAAAATTCTATTATGACAAAATAATACTCACAAACTGAAATATTTAACTACACAGTGTCACAATCAAACATGTATATTCCTGAAGTTTAAATTAAAGGCCATCAAATTAACATAATTCAAAAGAATTGAGCACAAAAATATAAAAAATTCTTTGGTAGTAAATGAACTACTCGGAATTTTTTAAATCTTCTGAGGCTGAAAAAATGTATTTTTGGGAAACGCCTCCTAAAAATTTTTTTTACGCGTGCGCTTTTGTCACCTACTATAGCTAATTTATTTTTATGACTTCAATTAAAACTGTTTTACATAGATACCTAATTCTGATAATCTATACCAACACGTTCAGCATTGTGTATTCAAGTGAAGGATTAAATAACAGCAATAACGCTCTAATGTTGAGTGTTCTCGCCTAAAAAAAATAAGATCGCAGTGGTGGATCCATGGGGGGGGGGGGGATACTAGGGTGTGATCATGCTCCTAAATTTTGTGCTTTAAATTCACATAAATCAAGGTAATAATTTTTTTTGACATTAACTCATCGTCATTGACCTATAATTTACGAATTTTGAATAATTTTATTGAGTTTGGTTTAATTAGTTTTAAATTTTTGAGGGTTTTTGAAAAACTTTTTGAGTTTTTCGTCTGCAGTTGAATCAATGTGATAATGAATATTCAAACATGCAACACTATTAAAATGCTTTTGTCTTATCGTGTTTCTCAGTTACTTGGGAAATTTAGCGTGAATAATATCGTTTTTCATAAAAAAAAAATACATAAATAAATAAATAAAAAAATCATAGCTACGAGTAATACTGATTATTAGACGATACTAATTGTTAGTACGTAGATGTTTTTCACTTCAATCCAATTGTTTTATTCAGGTCGTGATTTGATTTTTTTAACGAAGCTGAAATATGTTGCTCCTTAGTCTAAATAATGGAATGTATTTCTTCTTTTAGCTAAAATAAATTTTTTCTCGGAATTTTAAAAGTTTCCACTTTTACAGTAAAAACTGATGAAAAAAAAATGAAACAAAAAATTCCAATTCATGGAAATTTCACAGAATGAAAAAATCAATAGTATTCTTCATAATAAACAAAATTTTGGCTAAAATAAAAGTACACTTACATTATTATTTTATTTTAAAAACATTTCGTTAATTTTCTTTAAAAAATAACAAAAATTTTGTTCACGAGAATTGGACAGTTCTAAAAATAATAATTGCAAATTGCAAATGATACCAGACACTTGAAATGTAAAACCGAGCTTTTGAAAATAAAAAGTTCTCTCCCTAGTCAGAAAATCTGAATTTTTATCATTAAAACAAGATCACCTAAGAATGCGGAAGTAAATTGTCTCGTTAAAAGAAACGTACGTGTCTCATTATTTCGACTAAGGAGCGACATATGCCAGTTTCGTTGACAAAAAAAACGTTCGCCGAATACGCCGGTTGTATCATAATGGAAGCAATCAGTTTAAAAAATATATATATTCCATATTACCCTCCATAGAAGCGAAAATCCCCCCCCCTTCCCTTTCGCCAAATCCCGGATACGCCACTGCAAGATCGTAATGCCTTACCAGTAGGGATTATCAACTAAGCTTTAAATGGAGATCAAACTGAACCTTTGGCTTCGCGAGTTATTTAGTCATATATTTGCATATGCAAGGGTTGCTGTTGACAGCCCCACCTACGACGACAACTGTTGCCCTTGATAGGCTTTTCCCACTCCCCATTATAGTACACTTACAGTAAAGGCCGTAATTTCTCACCGACATGGTAAATTTGCGAAAATATTCACTCTTTCGAGGTAGTTTGATTAGTCAGGAGTTGACTGTATTATTTTTCTTGTCGGCGTCCTAGTCACGTTATCAATCCCAGTCACTTTTATGAGTTCCCTGTTTACCATGCACTTTGACTAATTTAGGGCTCTATTTGCAGCAGGGGGTTAGATTCGATCCTGATATGCCACAAACAATACGTTTGGAATTTGCAAAAAGTAACACAAAGGTTAGCAAACCCAAGCAACCAGCTGCTGCAGCCGCCACCTCGCACCCTGCTCTGATGCACCCTCTAACTGGACGTAAGTAGGCACCGCCACTTATTCACTTGCTATTCATCCCCCAGTTGTCACACCGCCAACTTGTTTTTGACTACCCCAAACATCGCATTTCCAGCACTTTTTTCACACCGTAATTCTTAGCCGACTGAAATTCCTTCTTAGTATTTTAGCTCTATTTTTATATTGTACCTGACTGGCAATATTTTATACAGGTGATTGTATGGGTTGTGGGCAGGAATGTGAGGCGATAAATTACGGGTTATGATTGTAAATTACAAGAAGATTTGGGAGGGTATCAATTGTACAAAAATTTTTTGTGCATTGTCAACATAGTACGTATATTTATTGTGCATACATATTTTGGTCGAGCGGTCCATTGTGCAAATTATAATTGTTTAGTTTCATAAACAACCATACCTTTGTTCAGAATTATATCAACTTGTAATAATCTACCTAAAATTAGAAACGCTTCTTAAGAAGGAAATTATTGATAATAATTAAAGCATGATAACACAGGCACACGAAAAAAAGGTCAATTCCATTAGACGAGATAAACATTTCTATACGTTTTTGGGGTCACTGAATCCAAATCAGGGGTTGGTTTGACTCGCTCAGGTCGCGTTTTGTTCCTAACCTCAAAAAGTCATAAAAGTTGACAAATTTATGAAACGTCCGGAAAGCAAAGCGATTTATATGTTTTCAGGGTCGCTGAGTCTAAATTTGAAGGTCTTCTGACTTCACGAGGTCTCATTATATTCATAACCTCAAAAAGAAATGAATCGAGACACTAAAAACTGTCCCTGACACGTGAGAGGAAAATTTTTTTAATTTTTCCATATGATATCTGCGTAGATCATTCGAAAATAAAAAAGCAAGATATTATAGGGAAAAATAAAAAAATTTTCCTCTCACGTGTCAGGGACAGTTTTTACTGTTTCGATTCATTTCTTTTTGAGGTTATGAATATTATGAGACCTCGTGAAGTCAAAAGACCTTCAAATTTAGACTCAACGACCCTAAAAACATATAAATCGCTTTGCTTTCTGGGCGTTTCCATAAATTTGTCAACTTTTATGACTTTTTGATGTTAGGAACAAAACGCGACCTGACCGAGTCAAACCAACCCCGGTTTCGCATTCAGTGACCCCAAAAACGTATAGAAATGTTTATCTCGTCTAATGGAATTGACCTTTTTTTTCGTGTGCCTGTGTAATTTATTCATAAATATTAAAAAAATGATTCGAAAATAATTTAATAAAAAGAAACTTGTATAAGACATACCTCATAAAATTCTTATGAGAAAAACTTTTTTAAAATAATAACTTTATAAAAACCTCATTAGAAAAGTTTTTTTTTAAACTCCATTTCCTGTAGAAATTTGTAGAAAATCATTTTTTCATAAATTTCATAAAACATTGTATTCTAGTTCTATTTACCAATTTCAATCATCCAAAATAGCCCAACCAGAGAACCGAACTTTGAGATTCCAATAATCCCATTAATGCCCATTACTCTGTGGACAAAGTTGTCTTTGCAACAGCTATAGTTAGAGAATACATTGAAATTATTTTAGAAACTCTTATAAATCTTTTTATATAATAGTGAACAAAGACTAATATGTGTAATGCAAATAAACTGAAATTAAACATACTAAATAATTTAACTTTTCTCGTTATTCATTTAAAAATCGTATACATATAGTAATTTGTACAATCTAACAATTTTTACTGTACAACATTGTAATAAGTAAGGTAAAAATGTCGAAATCTGAAATATTTTTGAAAAAATTAAAATAAAAAATAGCAATCTTACAATCAATATATTAGTGATAACCATACTTTTTTTTACGTAAGAATCCCTATAAAATTCAAGAATAAAAATTAGCACATTATGCCAGAACTTGGATACGAATCTTGGGAAAAATAAGGGAAAAAACACACGGTCACTGAGTTGGAGAATGTTTTGAGAACAAAGCAAACTTCGCTTCTTTGTTGTTTCCCGTGTTTAAGACGAAGTCGGAGTGATTTCTTTCGTGTTCACCGGGTCAATTTTAACTAAGGTTTCTCTAGTATGTTTGGGATTTGTTGTGCTTTTTTTACCAATTACTTTTGTAACATGAATGACAATGAAAGTATGATAAACAAAGTGTTTATTGTTCATTATCAGAATGTGAAATTGTGTATCACGTATTGAATGATTTATATATGTAATGCAACATAGAAAAACAAGATAGGGTTGAAGAACATTTAGCGTAATGGTTACGAGTGATTGATATGAGTGTATTATTTTAATTTGTATGCAAGGGTCCTCGTGAATTGTTTTTTTTATCGTAATGTTCAATGAAATAACTTGTTTGTCAAGTGACTAAGGGTGAAACCAAGCAAATACGCAAGAAACAAATATAACGATAAAGGAAACGAAGTAGACATTTTTATGATTACTTAAAGATTATTAGAAACTTATACTCTCATACTGTGAAATATTGTTAATTTCGTATTTTTTTTTAAAATTATTTTTTAAATTTTTTTTAAATGGAAAAAAGTTCGTAGGGAAATTTATATTGAAAATACATCAAATATATCATCCATGTAAAAAATTTTTTTTTATTGTTCATACCTCGTCTAGGTTCACTCAGTTCAACTATTTAAAAAATGTTTGTAGTCCGATATTTGAATTATTTTCTTTGAAAAAACCAATCACGTAAGGCATCGTAAAATTAATTTATGATTATTCTCTCTGGGTTATTCTGTTATTTTTTTTGTATCGTTCATTTTTCATCCACTATTTGTACACATTCACAGCAGTTATATTGCACGCATATACATTTTTTATCATTCATTGAAATTTTATTGATTTTCACGGAGAATTTTAACCTGACGCTTCCAAATACATAGCCATCGCTGTATTTGCTTGTGGAACTGGCTGAGCAACAAAAAATTAAAGGACATGGAAGTTCTTTTGTTTGCATCTCTCTTCCTCTCAACCAATTTCCGTTCAACGCGTCTCTCTCGCTCTTAAGTAGGTTCTGTGTTCCCTAACTCGATAAAAGGTGTACACTCGTTTTTTTTTATTTCGTATTCTAAAGTTAACAAAAGTTTTTTTTGTATGTAAATGCTGCTGCCTACGCATTATGAGCACAATATATTTAATTATTTGTTAAATGAATAATTCTGTAACTTTTGTACATTCCGTTCCTCTATCAAAAAATTCTGTGTACTCTCATATAAATATATTCTATATATAAAATGTTGTGGGTAAAATTTTCTTTCAAAGTGAAACGTAATAATCTTTTACAAACGTACCTTTTTTTGCAATTTATATAATTACTCTTTTGTTTTCAAGAACATCAACTAGCATCTACTTGCTAGAAAACTTTCTTTTCTAATTAATCTCGATCTTTCATCAAGATATCACTTTCTGAAATTTATCGCGCAGTTCAACTCAAACAAGGAACCCTTTTCCGCTCATGAAAATTATAGCCTCGAATACCAATCTCTAGTTTTCAGAACATCCTTTCATTTCGAGTGCAGATGTCATTAACTCATAAAAAATGTGTTTAATTAGTTTGAAATGAGACTCCTTATTTGCAATAATAATTAACTTTTGATGGCATGTTTCATCATGCAAAACAGTTTGAAACATTCATTGAAAACAATTAAAAAGTATTAGATACTTTCTTTTCCAGTAATATCTTTTTCATGTGAATGAAACAAGCGAAAATCAGCAGTAGAGTGAGAGAAGTACTTGAGCTTTGTTATCACGTCAGTTTGCATTCGCTTGGTTTTACTCGAGGCACGTATACTTGTTTTTTGACCAGAAAATAGAAAGATTGCGCGTTAGAAATGCAGTAATATTTTTATGACGAAACAGTTCAAGTCGAGAAAAAGAGGAATAAAAAAAAAAGATATTTTTCTTATTCACTTCATTTTTATTCAAGTTTTTTTCGTCGGATGTTGAGTATTTAAGTTATATATCATAAAGCTCTATGAACAAATTTGTACACTTTTTGAAAAAAAGTTCTCTTTCTTGTGCAATGACCTGAAAATCACGGTTAGTCCCTTCATTCCTTGAACCAGTATATATACCTCTTATTAGCTTTTCTTTTGAAACTAAGCAAGTTTTCAAGAGCCTTTTTATCTCACCAGTATTCTCGCACAGGTAGATTGTACGATTCTCTGGGCCATTGCCCAAATATGACTCCCCTAGTATGTAAAGTTCCAATTAGTTATGCACCAGAAAACGAAGAAACAAAAGCGAGAAAACTCGCATTCGCAGGTCTCACATAAATGTAGTATAAAACTACTCTAGCGATAAAAACTATTCGTGAAAACAAACTCCACCTGTTGGTGTTTTATCCTTTTAAAACGTATGGCAACTCACGAGAAAATGTGGTTTGTAAAAGAAACAAATCTGAATCGAGTGAATCATACAAAAAATTATGTCGCGTCGAAAATGATAGACGAAAAGTTGGATAAAAGTCAAATTTAAAAAATGGGTGTGAAATTAGGTTTAGCAGCCGGGAGGAATTCGCTGTAAGAAGTGATTCTTGAGCTCGTGTTATTTCTTAAAAGAGCCTTGTTTTGTTCCAGCGATAGGTAGTCCGTTTTTCCCGGGAGGCCCTGAACTATGGCATCCTCTGGCTTACTCGACGACTGGTGAACTACCGGGAACCATTCAGCATGCAGCGCTCGTCCACCCCGCGTTACATCCTCAGGTCCCCGTACGTTCCTATCTTTGACTATCTGCAGACAAATCTCTGGAGCCGCCAACGAGCGCCCCGATGCACGTTAGTGAAAAAAATCGATTTTTCTCCATGATGGACGATTTTTTTCCATGAATTCGACACTTTTCTTTGAATAATTCAGCTGGTACCACGATGGGAAACAAATACTCCTCGACGAGTTAAGAAAAGTTTTTATTTGAATCTTTGGAAAACCGGGTTCCTCGATTCATTTTTTTCTTCGACGAGAACAGACGATGTTGACTCTCAGAAAAAAGTTTCAGACGGTTTTCGCCAAGAGAAAACAGAGGTGATTAGTTTGTTATTCCGGAAATTCAGGAAAAATACACTGAGAAAGAATCTAGTAGTCTTCGGCATATTTTTGGTGAAAAACGCCTATGATTGAAATTTTCATAATGTTTTTGTATATATTGTCATTTTCATCTAACTAATAACATTTTTGTGTAACAAAAATTTTTTTATTGTAAAAATAGCTTGGAGTATGCCAGTTTTTAATAAATTACTACGTTTATATAAAAAATTCACCTTTAAAAAAAATCGTTTTCAGACTAATTTGGAGTCGCTGAGCATTTGCTTGTATATTAACGCTTTTTGGCCCTTTCCTCAGTTATTGCTTAAAAATAAAAAATGATCAATTTTTTGACATTAGATATTAATTATTATAAAGGTTAACTTGTGAGCTTTAGGACTTTTTTGTCAATCGTTATAGTAATTTATGATTCGCAAGTGTTGAAAGTTAAACAGTTCATTTTTTGAACTTTTTTAAAAACTACTCGTAATAATATATCTGTATTATTTCGACTTACAACGCTTGTGACTTATAATCTACTATTTCATTTAAGGGGGTCTTCTACCTTGTGGCCTCGTTTTTGATACTGTTTTTTGAGAATGAATTGTAAAGAACTGCGGTTTTTTGCATTTAATTTATTCATTTATATACTTTCAACGTAAATTTTCCTGAAATTTTACTGTCTCCCACTTGACCGTGATTTGACTTTAAAATATTCCTTACGAAAAATGTACACCAAAACGGTTGTCACGATTCAGCTCATGAAAGTCGTCTGAAACAAAAAAACTAAACTCATTTCAGTTTTTTTTATTACTTTAGCTATCGTTTGACACGAGCTTTTTGGATTTTTTCCATTTTAACGATTTTTACAGCTGTTCTTGATTTTGAAAACGTAGAAATAATTTTATTTTTTTAATTTTTTGTTTACTATTACGTGAAATTTTCAAATCTTCTAAATTCCTCGTGTCTAACGATAGCCAAAGTCATAAAAAAACTGAATCAGTTAGGTTTTTTTGTTTCAGACGACTTTCATGAGCTGAATCGTGACAACCGTTTTGGTGTACATTTTTCGTAAGGGATATTTTAAGGTCAAATCACGGTCAA
>JAPYZL010077349.1:0-13990 GCA_030522825.1 Platygaster orseoliae
GATATTTCCCGCTGATTTCCGAGTACCCCAAAAAGGGGCTTTTGTTCCCGCATTCCATAGAAATGAAGTGGCCTTTTTTACGGATGCATGGGAAAAATATATTTTTTAAGAGAAAAATAGGAAAAGTTCATATTTAACTTTTGGAAAAAACGACATTAATTTTAAACACCTATTATCTAACTGTCAAAAACGTCAAAATTATTCGGACTTTTGACTGTTTTAGAGGTACGTATGTATAATGTATTGAAAAATACATTTTATGTTGGTAATGTGTTGCTAAACTTTTTTTTATTTTTTAATAAAATTTAAGATATTTTGGACACTTTGAGGACAAAAAAAATTCTGAATTAAGTGCAAAAATGTGCTCAGAATACTTGTGAAATAAAGAGTTGACGAAATGTCAATATTCCAATATGTCAAGAACTATGGAAATTTATCGCATGAGTTATCATCTGCAAAACCAAAAGCCAAAACATAAAAGCTCTCTTATTCGAGTGTCCAAATAAAACGCGAGCTTCGAATGTTACTATTCTGAGGAACAGAATCTGCAGTCGAGATCGGCTATCGAATGAATGTTTACCTTTATATAAATACGGCAATGTCTTGATGTTTAGAACGTGAGTCTTATGCAAACTCGCTTCGGAAGAAATCACAACAAGCATGACCGCTGCATAATCACGTGAAATCTAAAACTAGCATTGAAGGAATAATATAACATTACTCATAAAAGGTATCGCAAGAATCGTAGTCGCGTTGCAATATTGCATTGAAATTCTAACATCGTACGTTTTCTCGCGGGGTGTAATGTTTTCATGTGTTAAACGTTTCAAGCAACTCAGGGGAACACTTTTGAAAAATACCCGACATATTAACGAGTTTCAGAAAAATCTACTAGATCTTAAATTTTTTTTTTTTATCTATTTCAGGAAAATTGACATTAGGTAAAATTAAATTTGAGTTTCAGCTTTGATATCAAAGTATCGACACTCAATAATTGAGGTTTTTGTTACAAAATGATCGTCCAGGAACTTCTTTGTGCATATGTTCATTGGTTTTCTCTTTTTTCATTCAGGAAACGAAGAATTCGTCACCGTTGCATACTTTGAAGAGCTGGTGAGGAATTCGTACCCCCTACCATACAACTTGCCGATATTTCACTCGATGCCAAGTACGCTCGCGCCCCATTTACAGTTACCTCACTCTGTTACGGGCCCGCCACCGCAGCTACTCGCACACCCGCAGTACGAGCCCCCACACTTTTCCTCCAGGAGGCCCTGAATAGGACGCCCGAGGTATGCGCTCACATTCATTCACCCTTCATTTCCATCCCGGACAAACTCGGACACCCAGACCCTTCATTGTAGTAGCTCCACACGCTTCAAAACGTTTCAGTTTTTTTCTTTCTCTCCTCAGTTTTAATTCATTTACACAGTTGTTCCAATCCTTTCACAAAACACGCAGTAATTGATACAGGTATTTATTTTGGGGGTGAGGAAGGGGGGAGAACGATTAACGACATTACTGGTCGAAAGTTTTTGTTCACTACATGGAGAAAAATGGTTTGGTTACAGCAACCATTGATTTAGTAAAATATGGGCCTACCAAAGTTTTTGGTACTACAACCAAAACTTTGGTTATGACAACCAAAACTCGTGTTATAGCAACTATTGTTCAATTTTTATGACTGATACTTGGGTTGCAATAACCAATTATTTGGTTATTATACCTGAAGTTTTGGTTGCATTACCTAAAACTTTGGTGGGCTCATATTTTACTAAATGAATGGTTGCTGAGACCGAAAATTTCTCTCCGTGTACTTCTAAGACTTCATATTTTTCTATTATGCAAGTTGCCTACTACAAAGGATTTAATATAAATAGATTTTTCTATAAAACTCGAAAGACTTGAGTCAAAAAGAATTTACGAAAATTCAGATGAATATCTATATTAATTTAAAAAATTCCTTCTTTAAAAAACGACTTTTTTAAACGAGTGTCACACTCAAAAAAATCTTTGCTTTTTCCCTAAACCTACACGGACAGAAATTTTTGGTTACATTTAGTATTTGGTATTCCAAATTGAGTATTTGATTTATTTGATGAAATTTAACTTATTTGATGAAATTTATTTATTTGATAAAACTTAGTGTTTGGTATATAATTATATAGTATTTGGTATTTGGTATTCATTTAGTAAAATATGAGCCAACCAAAGTTTTGGGTACTACAACCAAAACTTTAGGTACGAGAACCAAATAATTGGTTACTGAAACCTAAGTATCAGTCATAAAAATTGATCATTAGTTGCTATAACACAAGTTTTGGTTGTCATAACACAAGTTTTGGTTGTAGTACACAAAACTTTGGTGGGTCCATATTTCATTAAATCAATGGTTGCTGTAACCAAATTATTTTTCTCCGTGTAGTGAACTTAATCTAGTAGAGAAAGTTGACAAAATTTATTTGAATCAGATAATTAAGGGTATGATTTTCGGATTTTTCAAAATCACAAAAAATGCATGTTTTCGTGTTTTTTTTTTCGTTTATATACATATATAATGGTTTTTATGTATATTTTATTTTGATTATATTATATGATGAAGGATATATTATCATGTAATATATCATATTATATAATCATATATAATATAATGATATATATATTATGTTATTATAAACATATAATATATTATATTTACACTCGTCCAAAATAGTTATTTTCGTAATCAGGAGCTAGAGCCAATTTTGGCGAAGCCGTACGTTTTTGCCCGAGCCGGAGGCGAGGGTCAAAATAGGCGAAGCCAAAATTGGCGGATTGCGAACGTAATTTTTCATCACAATAGCCTCAAAGTCACGTCCGAATGTCAGTTTTAAGGTTGGAGTGATGAATATGTCATTTTTTGAAAGAAGGGATTCAACGCAATAAACAGCTACTATTTTGGAATTAATATAGATATTTATCTGAATTTGACTCAAGGCATATGAGTTTCACAAAAAAATTCGTTTACATTGCATTCTTGAAAGTAGGAAACTTGCGTCATGAAAAAAAAATGTATTTTTAGAAGTAGTGGACCCAAAATTTTTGACCGGTAGTGTAGTTTTGCGAAAAATTTTTCGTATTCTGCTTTTATTTGTTGTTTTTTTATTATAAATTAAACAAATTTTGAATTATAAACGATTATATCATAGAATTCATGGTGTAGAATCCGGAACTCAAAAATTATAAAATCTGGAATGCATGCAGACAATTTGGAAAGTGATATCGCATGCATTGAAAAAAATATGTATAATGCAAAAAACTGGTGTTAGGCTGTAGCTTCATATCCTTGAAATGAGCATAACAAAGTTTTTTTTAAGATTGTCCAGAATTATTCATTTTTATGCACATGACATCTATTCTTTTCTCTGCGTGTGAGAGTTCAGAAATTCTACATGACAGAATTTACAATTATTCAATTCTCTAGGAGTCTACAAGTCTAGAATTTAAAAACTCGCAACTCAATCAGATCTTTAGAAATGATATTCTGGAATTTCAAAAATGTTACCTCGTTGAACTTGGGACATAATCAAAATAATTTATTTCATACTTTTTCAAAAATTACTATGCCAAGGTTCATGAAATGGAACAAAATTTTTTGATCCCCATAGACCATTACTTTCATGAAATACTTATTCCCGAACATTCCGTCATCATCAAACTCACAAATTCCCTTAATCTCTTGATGCCTGTGAAAAATGCTTAAAAATTCACTAATAAACATAATATATATTTAAAAATTTCTGTACACAATGTCATTTTCTGAGAACCCATTCCAAGTTAAGAAGTTTTTCTGAATTTTAATTATTTCTTGAGCTCACCCAAACTCATTTATTCCCATGAATATTACGAGGGGATTCCCTAAATTCTGAAAACTTTAAAAAATTCTAAAACTCATGTTTTATAATGATTCCTTTATTTGATATTCTATGTAACTCCTGAGACTGCATAACTTTTAAGCATTCTCCTAAGGCTAAAGGAGTTTCGCATTTCTTAATATAAATAAATGTCTTAATAAATGTAAAAAACATGTATTATCTGATAATTACTCATATTCACATTACCAGGATTTCCTAATTATCTCGGAACACCGTTATCCTCTAGAAGTTTTCTATCCAATTAAAAATAACACTAATCAATTCTAATAACATCTGTAAAAATTGCAGGTACGAAAATGGGTCGCTTTGCCAATGCAGTACAATAATAAATGAACAAAAGAAAGTTTGAGGAAAATACTTGGCGGAAAAATGCTGGGCCTACAAAAATGAAGATTTCCACCAAGACATCATATTTTTAACCTAACCTAACCTCGTTGAACATTGTTTCGAGTGACTACGTTAGGCCTTATTATGGGCCAGCTCAATAATTATAAATGTCACTGTTTTTTATGTAAATTTGTTAATTTGTTATTCGTACGAGGCGCACTTAAGAGGTTATTTATGAACAATTTAACTGTGGATGTTACTGTAATTGTTAATGTGGAAAGATTGTGATGATTTTTTGTTAATTTTCCTAGTTTAAAATCTTCAATTTACGAATTTTAATCAAGTTTTTAGATAACACGAAAGTGATGGACGACTTAAGAATGATTTTAAGTTACGCAATATTAAGATATTCATCCCAAAATTCAATATGATCGGGCAAGTTATTCAAATATAGGGAAATTTCAAATAACTCGTAGAAAAATTGTGTACTGTATGTAACAAGTTCAATTTTAAATAGTAAGCACATATTTAGAGTTTCTCCGATCTCGAAAAAAAAGGGGACTTTCAGCAATCAGAAAAACCTTATCGATTATACAAAACGCGAGCAGCCTTGAATAATCTATTTAATGTTCACGGATTTCTGTCAAGTTCAGAATATTTTCCGGGGTTCGGAAAGTAATTAAGAAAGTTGTGACACACTCCGTAACTGCTACTTAAGTAAATAATATAAATCGTTACGTTACTATTAGTTTTTACAAGTAATAAAGTTTCCTTTCATTTTCATTATTTTTACCAATGATAAATCTTGATTTGATTACTTAGAGATCGAAAAATCACTTATGAAAACTGTCGCCAAGCAGTGAGCTAACACACAAAACTTTAGGGATTATTTTTATTACATTTCTTTGATAATAATTACATTATTCATAGTTAAACAGCAATAACGAGCAATAAATTGGGGAATTATAAAAAATTTTTGCAATTTTTGACGGTGTTGACAGTCTGAGTTTTAATTGGCAGTTTTTACAAACTTCGACAGTTAGAGATATTATTAAAATTTGGGGATTTCAATTCTGCTTATACTTATTTATTTTAATTATACTTAATTATCTTAAGTTTTGATGGTTCAGTACACTGAGAAAAAAATCGTTCAGAAACTAAATGCTCCGTTCAGATTCTAAACGATCGCCGTTTAAGAGTTTTCGTTAAACGCTCATCGTTCACAATCTAAACGACGCTCCGTTTTGTCCAGGCGTTTAGAAACTTAAAGCGGAGTCTACAATGGACGTAGAACACTGAACGCAACGACGCAACGCAAGCTGAGCAATGTTGGTTTACATTCAACTTTTGCGTTGCGTTGTGTTGCGTTCAGTCCTGTTCAGTCCATTGTAGACCCCGCTTAACGGCGTCGTTCTGTAGCTGAACGGTACCGTGTAGAAAAAGAACGGAGTTTCTTTTCGGTCATGCTGACCGATGGTTTTCACTCGACTTCCGTTCCAAATCTAGACGCGCCGTTCAGTATCTGAACGGCGCCCTTTAGAATCTATGCGGTCTAGCGTTGAGAATTTCAACGCACGAGCGTTCTTATTCAATAATCGAGCGTTTAGAAATAAAACGGCAGATTTTACTTATAAAAATTGTTGAGTTGTTTTTTTTTCAATGTTTAAGAATGAGAAAATCCTCAAAACTGTTTGAAAACTTTCACAAAAGTGAACACCGTCATTAATTTTTTAATTTCCAAAACTGCAAAAACTGAAAATTAAGCTTACTGTGAGTTGATATCGTGTTGAAAACAGAGTGTTAAAATCTTAATTATCACGAATCCAAATGACAATGATACAGAACCCAAAATAATTTATGGGAATTTCGTTACTCGTTACTACCAAACCCCAATATTATCAATCATTCTTGAATTTTCCAATCAAGCCTTGAAGATATTTTTCTCTTTTGTTCGTTTTTGAAATTTAACTCCAGCCACAATTGCAAATACAACTACAGGCATTAAAAATAAGTTCACACGAAAAATCAAACGATTCTGCTTGAATAAATTTCTGATCCCTAAATTAAAAACTTTTCTTGACTAGTGTGTCTTTGTTGCAGGTAACTTCAAACCTGCCATTTTCGTATCACATTTGTAGTGAAATTCATTTTCCGAAAATTTACCGTAACTCAAACGAACAAATGTTTCTCGTCGTCTGCGTGTTTTACTTGTCAGAATGCACTCACAGGGTAGTTCGTGTTAAATATACTTTAATTGATAACTTTTGGTTGAAGATTCACGCAAAAAAGTTGTTTAAACGAGTATTATCTATTTTAAGAAACAACCCAGCTAATTGCAAAAACGTTTCGAAAATAAACTCGGACATTTGGAAATTTTGCCACTCGTTGCAGATACTAGGTAGCGTTTGGGAATATTACGTGGGTGGTTAAAAGCAAATTTTTGAGGTTTTTCAAAGAATTGAACGTATTTCGATGTTTTTCCATTTCATTGAATAAAGCAGTATTTTCGAGCGTTTTTTTTAAACTAGGTTTTTTAAAAAAACCTAGTTTTCAACATTTGTCAAAAATTTCCATTTTCGAGTCTTGAATAAATCTTTTTTTCGGTTAACTGAGTGAATTTGTGAACGGAAAAATGGAAATACGTGGATCTCACGATCCTGTTGTACAGGAATTATTTGGTAACGTACAGTAAAAACGTATCTCTATATTACTCAATGTGTATGACATAAATACAGCTTAATTTTGTTAGTTACGTCGTATTTGACTTTTGCATTGTTAAGAAGAAATCCGGGAAAATTTTTTATGCAATGCGAAGATACAACAACGCATAAAATACTTTTTCCTCGATAAATAACTGTTTCGCCGCGTCCAAGTATGGGAACTTTATACATACATATATGTATATATATATATATATATATATATACACTACTCTAGTTTTTCCTCGGGGAACATTGCTTCACTTAAAATACATGTTCATTGTTACTTTTTACCCAACCCCGGTTGTGTTAACGAAGATCTGAATGTCGAAAATACTTACGATAATTTTTTGATGTGTATCAAAAATTATTTCGCGTGCAATGTAAGGAAGTCAGATTTCAGTTGGTATAATAAAATTATGGAATCGATGGTTGGGATTTGTTACAATTAGACAAAGCTGCACCTGATGAGAAATCGACGTGATGTTACGAGTTTTCTACGATTGAAATTTCAATATGTACTACAGTTTTGATGCAAATAAACATTTGTGTTTGAAAAAATTTTGATTCGAACGGTTTTTCATCGAAACAAAATACTTTTTGAATATAAAAAAAAAATCAAATTAAGAACTTGAAAAACTTTTTTCCTCCGATTCCAAAAACGTTTCTTAACCCATAATATTCAACATGTAAAATGAAATTTGATTTCGAGTATCGGAATTTCAGTTTTTAAATTTGAATATCCCACTTTTCATTTTTCGTGGTCAAAAATAGTTATCATTGATGAAAAATTGCAGAACCGGATTTACCGTCCGTGCCGCCCCTGGGCCAGTGGATGAAACGCCGCCCCTTTTGAAACATAGCATAATAAATTTCCTAAAAAAGAAAGTCATCAGCAATAAAAAAAATTAGTGACCTTTTTTTTAGAGATTTATCACTAAATCTTCTGACTACATCTTTCGACCTTCGAAATTTGCCGCCCCCCGAAAATTCGCCGCACTGGGCCATGGCCCATGTTGGCCCATATGTAAATCCAGGGCTGAAAAATTGGTAAATCAATTATTTTAGTCTTGCATAACATGATATTTTTAATTCAAAATTAAAGTCATTACTGGAATTATTCACCGAAGAAAGTGAAAATTTAATTTGTTTGGTGTTCAAAAAATATCGATATGGTGTGTAACACAGAGTAAAGAAAAAATTCTGTTAGCTCAATAATTTTCGAATTTCAAGCTGAAAAATCTGTTATTTCATTTACATTCTATTGCAGAATATCCCGAAGGATGATTTGTAAATAAAAGTTATTTATTAGGTTATGATAAGAGTCTTGTAATAAAAATAATGGCGAATATTACAAGATTCGCTCATTACAAGTTCGGCGCTTTTGAAAGATAAATTTTTACGATTTTGGTACTTTTATGAAACGTTCTGGATTGTGTAAGCTAATTATGTTGTTCAAGAAACGATATAAACACTTGCCTAAGATTGAGGCACGAAAGTTCAATAATCTTGGCAAGGACTTGGACAAGATGCAGAAGTGGTTTGGTCTTGTCGAAGTGAAAGTCAGTAACCTTGGACAGGACTTGGGTAAGTCTTGCTCACATCTGGTTTTACAGGTATCCACAATCTACATAATTAATAACCATTTTTTAAAATATCTTAAATTTTTCCATTTTTTTGAAGAATTTGCTAACAATCATTGAAATTTGTAATGTGTCTGAAAATTAGAACATTTCAAAAGTTCTCGATTTTTATTAAGATTTCAAGTTTATCCATGATCTTCGTAAAAGAAAATTTTTTTAATTTTTTAAATTTCAAGATTATTATGACAGAGTTTTTTTAGTGTAGCAAGATTTTCATTTGAATTTTTCAATATCCATAAAATTTTCCCACATTTTCAGAGATTCTATATTTTTGCGAATTTCATATATTAAGTTATGAAATCAAGTATGCGTAAAAAACGAATTAGTAGTAAAAATCCAGCTGATTTCATATCGGTTAAAAAAATTATCTAATATTGCTTTGAACGTGTACAATATTAAATCAAGTGACTGCCAACTCGAATCGGTTGCGTTCATGAGTAAAAAAATGTTTTATCAAGATTTTGAACTTGAAATCCGGCTGATCTCATATTGCAAGAAAATTTGCGTAAACATTATAAAAACATTGCTTATTATGAATTAGGTGACTGCCAATCGAAATCAGTTGCAAAACAAAGTTACAATTTTGAATGCTAATTACTAACAGAATTTTCACATATGTTCTATAAAGAAAAAACAAAACTAATTGTGTACTTACTCATTATCATCCGATGTGATAGAAATAATATCTTTATATTTAATAGTTAACATTTCTTCTCTCAGTGTAGCATCTACATATAGTTTTTTATCAGTATAAATAAATTTTTGTAATATTAAATAGTAGTACGTGGTAAATAAAAATTTTTATTGATAATGATAACACTTTCATGTTTCAGGCGCTGAAATCGTTTATGAGACTTTCTGAAATTCGACAAACTTTTCGATTTTCATTACATATTTGAATATGTTAGAAAATTTACAAGTTATTTTTATTTTCTAAAATTTTTGAAATTTTAAACATGAGACGAATTTTTCGAAATTTGTAATAATTTGTGCAACTTAGTATGATTTTCTGTAATGTTTTGATACTTTCCAAGTTTTTTCAGATTCGTATATAAAAATGAAAGTAACACGCTAGACCGTAAACGAAGGCTCCGAGATTGAAGTATCGCTGTTTCAAATTCCGTTACGATTACGCGTTCGAAGAATACATAAAGGGAAAATCATCTGGTCTTGTGCGAATAACTTTTTTTAAAGGGTTGGAAACCCGGGGTGTCAATTTAAATCGAGTAACACGCTAGACCGTATGGAAAACCTCCTAGACTGAAGTATCGCCTTTTGGAATACTGTATCGATTACGCGCTCATAGAAAACGGAAAGAAAAAATCATGACCTCTTCAGCAAAAATCATTTCCTAGAGTTGAAAATTCGGGGTATTAATCGACATCGAGTTACACGCAACACTGTGAAGGTAAGCTTTAAGATTTAATTATCGCTTTCCACAATGCCGTGTTGCTTACGCGCTTCATTTTCCTCGGAGAAGGTTCCCTGGTTAAGCGAGTACATGTAATAAAAATTCGCATGTTGCGGGTTTCTTTGGCGACCACATTTTTTGTTGCTGAATTATGATGTCAGTAGGTCGAAGAATCGCTATGCAAAAAATCAGCACTCTACTAGGTCTCGGATTGGAGGAAAATGCATTTTCCTCGGAGTACACCTTATACCTTCAAGAAGGCCCTAAAAATAATGTATAGCCTTCCATTATAATGTGTCGATTACGCGCTCAAAGAGAGCATGAAGAAAAAATCATCTGGTCCTGTGCAAATAACTTTTTTTTAGAGTTGAAAATCCGGGGTGTAAATTTGAATCGAGTTACATACTGGATCGTGAGGGAACGCTCCGAGATTGATGTATTTCTCTTCGAAATTCTCTTACGATAACGCGCTCGAAGAAAACATAAAGGGAAAATTATCTGGTCCTGTGCGAATACCTTTTTTTCAGGTTTAGAAATCCGTGGTGTTAATTTAAATTGAGTAACACGCTATACCGTAAACCAAGGCTCCGACGTTGAAGCATCGCTCTTTAAAATTTCGTTACGATTACGCGCTCGAAGAAAACATAAAAGAAATTCATCTGGTCTCGTGCGAATACCTTTTTCTAAAGGGTTGAAAATCTGGGGTGTTAATTTAAATCGAGTAACATGCTAGATCGTGAGTGAAATCTCCGAGATTGAAGTATCGCCTTCTGGAATACTGTGTCGATTACGCGCTCATAGAAAACGTACAGAAAAAATTGTGACATCTTCAGCAAATATCATTTTCTCGGGTTGAAAATCTGGGGTGTTAATCGACATCGACTGACATGCTAGACTGTGAAGGAAGCTTTGGGATTTAAGTATCGCTTTCTTCAATACCGTATCGATTAAGCGCTTCAGTAAAACATTAAGAAGAAATCATCAGGTCTCGTGTAAATAGCTGTTATTTACAGTTGAAAATCCGGGATGTTAATCTACATCATGTTACACCTTAGACCTTGAAGAAAAGGTCTGAGAATAATGTCTAGCCTTCCATTATAATGTGTCGATTACGCGCTCAAAGAGAACATAAAGAAAAAATCATCTGGTCTTGTGTGAATACCTTTTTTTAAAGGGTTGGAAATCCGGGGTGTTAATTAAAATCGAGTACCATGCTAGATCGTGAGGGAAAGCTCCGAGATTCAAGTATCGCCTTTTGGAATACTGTGTCGATTGCGTTCATAGAAAACGTAAAGAAAAAATCGTGACATCTTCAGAAAATATCATTCTCTAGGGTTGAAAATCCGGGGTGTTAATCGACATCGAGTTACACGGTAGACTGTGAAGGGAAGCTTTGAGATTTATTTATCGCTTTCCACAATACCGTGTCGATTACGCGCTTCGGGAAAACATCAAGAAGAAATCATCCGGTCTCGTGTAAATAGCTGTTATTTACAGTTAAAAATCCGGGGTGGTAATCTACATCATGTTACACCTTAGACCTTGAAGAAAAGCCCTAAGAATAATGTATAGCCTTCCATTATAATGTGTCTACTACGTGCTTAAAGAGAACATGAAGTAAAAATCATCTGGTCCCGTGCAAATAACTTTTTTTTAGAGTTGCATATCCGGGGTGTAAATTTAAATCGAGCAACATGCTAGATCGTGAGGGATAGCTCCGACATTTAAGTATCGCCTTCTGGAATACTGTGTCGATTACGCGCTCATAGAAAACGTAAAAAAAAATCGTGATATCTTCAGCACGTATCATTTTCAAGAGTTGAAAATCCGGGGTGTTAATCGACATCGACGTACACATTAGACTGTGAAGGGAAGCTTTGAGATGTAAGTATCGCTTTCCTTAATACCGTGTCGATTATATGCTTCAGGAAAACATCAAGAAGAAATCATATAGTCTCGTGTAAATAGCTGTTCTTTACAGTTAAATATTCGGGGTGTTAATCTACATCATGTCAAACCTTAGACCTGGGAGAAAAGCTCTGAGAATAATGTATAGCCTTCCATTATAATGTGTCGATTACGCGTTCAAAGAGAACATAAAGAAAAAAACATCTGGTCCCCTGCAAATAACTTTTTTTTAGAGTTGGAAATCCGGGCTGTTACGAAGGCTCCGTGATTGAAGTATCGCTCTTTAAAATTTCGTTACGATTACGCGCTCGAAGAAAACATAAAAGGAAAATCATGTGGTCTTGTGCGAATATCTTTTTTTGAAGTGTTGGTAATCGGGGTGTTAATTTAAATCGAGTAACATGCCAGATCGTGAGGGAAAGCTCCGAGATTCAAGTATCGCCTTCTGGAATACTGTGGCAATTACGCGCTCATAGAAAACGTAAAGGAAAAATCGTGACATCTTCAGCAAATATAATTTTCTTGGGTTGAAAATCCGGGGTCTTAATCGACATCGAGTTACACGCTAGACTGTGAAGAAAAGCTTTGAGATTGAAGTATCGCTTTCCACAATACCTTGTCAATTACGCGCTTTAGGAAAATATCAAGAAGAAATTATCCGGTCTCGTGTAAATAGCTGTTATTTAAATTTATAAATCCAGGGTGTTAATCTACATCATGTTACACCTTATTCCTTGAAGAAAAGCTTTGAGAATAATGTATAGCCTTCCATTATAATGTGTCGATTACGCGCTCAAACAGAACATAAAGAAAACATCATCTGGTCCTGTGCAAATAACTTTTTTTTAGAGTTGAAAATCCGGGGTGTTAATTCAAATCGAGTAACATGCTAGATCGTGAGGGAAAGCTCCGAGATTGAAGTATCGCCGCCTGGAATACTGTGTCGATTAGGCGCTCATAGAAAACGTAAAGAAAAAATCGTGACATCTTCAGCGAATATCATTTTCAAGAATTGAAAATTCGGGGTGTTAATCGACATCGAGTTACACGCTAGACTGTGAAGGGAGGCCTTGAGATTTAAGTATCGCTTTCCTCAATACCGTGTCGATTACGTGCTTCAGGAAAACATCAAGAAGAAATGCAAGAAAAATACTCTCCAAAAATTGCAAGTAAGGATAGAATTTTTCACAAAAGCAAGAATCAATTCAAGTGTTTTAAGTCGGAAGATTAGAAATGGGAAAAATATCAATATATATCAGTTAAGTTTTGCTGTTACTGATAGTTAGAGACATTTGTAGATGCAATAATCGATATTCAGTTTTTACTATGCGAGTAAATGTACAAAGAAAAAAAATTTTAAACTAGTATATTTACAAGATAATCAACTGCGTTAAGAAATAGACACTCATTGAAATAATGTTTTTCAAATTGCTTTATATTCGCCTTGAAAAGAAAGTTAGACAATCAATATTGTTTATTTCATCATAGTTTAATTGTTATTCCAAATTGGAAAACTCCGAGCAAAGCTATAATTAATAGAAAGCAGAAATAGGCGGAAGTAAGACTCATGAGTACACGAGTACAAAATAAATGTAATCAAATACAAGCTGCGTCCCAAAGACAATGTTTTAATTTATAAAAAAATAATTATACTTTTACAGAAGAAAATATTTTTTCAAAATTCTTTTAGAATAACTTCCTAAACTAAACAAACGAATAAACAAAAATTCAAAATATGCGTGTGTAATGTACAAATGGTATCTGAATTATTAACTTTACTCCACGTACCGAAAAAACGAGTGTACGATAAGATATAAATGAATTATTTTTTCAGTTACCTACTTTAAAAACTTGAATCAATCTGTATTTTACGTCTATTGTGTAATATTATATTATAAATGTAAATGTGATAGAAGTGTTACTTAAATACGTTAATTTTTATATTTCTGAAATGAGTGAGAAGAGTCATATTTATTTGATATTTTGCAAGTGAAAGTGTAATGTATTGCAATAGAATAAAAAACTATTTTTCGGTATTTCGAATGTATGAATATTTTTGTACATGAAAATTTGACTAATATTTTTAGT
>JAPYZL010077369.1:0-10310 GCA_030522825.1 Platygaster orseoliae
ATCATATTTGATCGTATTCGATCGTGTAGCCTATGTAATGCCGATCATTTTCAATCAGGTTTTTACCTGGATCATATCTAATTATATAAAAATGATAAATGTAGGATCATAATCAATCATATTGAAATCATAAAAAATTTAGTATCGATCATATTAGATAAGATTCAGTGCTTAATCATATTCGATGATAAAAACCAGATCGAATTTCGTTCAAACTGCATCACATTGAAATCATGTAAAATTACGTGTTGATCATATTAGTAAGGATGCAGTACTAAATAATATTCTTAAATAAAAATTATAGTAAAATGAATGTTTTTAAAGAAATTTTTTTTCGCGAATTAACACATTGTTTATAATAATAACGGACCGGATTTTCGAGAAACGAATTTCATGTACAGAATCAGCAGCTCAATTACCGAAATAAAAATGTTTATATAATGTCAACCAAATTATTAATTAAGAAATGATTTATAACGATAACGTCCAGATATTCGAAAAACGAATTTTATATACGGAATCAGCAGCTCAATTTCCAAAATAAACATTTTTACATAATTTTTACAAAATTATTATTTAACAATTTGTTTATAACAATAACGAACCGGATTTTCGAAAATCGAATTTCATGTACGTAATCAGCAGCTCAATTCCCAAAATAACATTTTTACATAATTTCCACCTAATTGGAAATGAATAAATTGTTTATAACAATAAGGGACCGGATTTTCAAAAAACGAATTTCATATACGGAATCACCAGCTCAATTCACAAAATACAAATTTTTTTTGAAAAACAAAAACCATGAATTTTTCTAGCCCTTGTTGGTGTATTTTTTGTTTAAAAGTATGCAACTGAAAGAAGCTCCTCTCGAAGTTGGCCTTTTCATTTTCATATAAAATATATCGTGTTCAATAGAGCAGTGGTTAGGTAGGTGGGTTTCTGATAGATAGGCGTAGGTTCGATTCCCAATCCCGGTTAGGTTAATTAGCTAATTTAGCAGGTTCGCATTTTTTAGCGATATAGATTATTGTACATCGAAAAGTATACACATATCTTCAATCAAAAAATTTTTTTCGAAATATTTATATTTATAAAAAAAAATACATTTTCATGATCATGAAAGTGGAATTTCGCATTCTATTCTCCTTATCTTCTCAATTCTTTCTCAACCTTCTAGCTGCATGCAAAACCGACCTTCTCAAATCCTTCTCAAACTTCTAAATGCGACATAGGTAGCAGTTTGAGAAGTATATGAGAAGGAAAAACTAAACGGGAAGAGAACGATGAGAAGGTCTCGAGAAGTTGCTTTTTCAAGATGTTTGCTTTCTCAAAACCTTCTCGATTTCTCCTTTTTTCTACCTGGAAATTTCGACTCGGGTGGTATGAGGATTTTTTGTTTATTTCGATGGTGAACGTAGCAACATAATAAGTTAGTTCCATATAATAACATTACAGAATAATAACAAGTTTGATAGTATAAAAGTGAATCATATAATTGGAAATTGTAATTGTTAATTTAAAATTCATAATACATTATTAGAAAATCTCTCGCGCTCCACGCGATAATTTAACTTAGATTATTAAATTCTATATGATTCGAAATTTTCATTCCAAGGTCTATATAAAAAACAATCAACATATTCGAAATTTTTCAAATTTTTCAAATTTCGACAAAATGTTGGGAATTACTGAAATTTATGAAATAAAATGCAGGAATGGTAGAATCATCTTTATTTTCATACTTGGTTAATTTTAATATACTTCTCCATGAATTTTCTCGGCCTTTTTTTATGTTGCACATTTTCAGAACGTTTGAAATTTCCATAAATCTTCAAATTTGCAAACTCGGAGCACTTTTCAACTATTGCTAATTTATGAATTTTACAAAAGTCCTATAGTTTGAAAAATATTCTCAATTGACAACATTTTTTAATTTTAGTTATTGAAGTTCATAAATGATATTCATAAAAATGGATGAATTTTTTCAATATGAACACTTTTTCCATCTCCAAAATTTTCGACATTTTCCAAATTTTAACGGATTGTTGTAAAGAACTGAAATTTTCGAAATAAAACTGTTGAAATTGTGCTCCTGGATTCCATAACCGCCTCCGACGCGTGACCTCTCGCTGCCTAGTAGGCAAGGGAGGGGATGCTAAGCGAGTCTCGGCCGGCGGCGCTCGGTGAAATTTCGAATCATCTTTTTTTTCATAATTTCCAAATTTTAATACACTTATTGATTATTTTTTTTGACAATTTTTTCTCCCAAGTTTTCGTAACGCTGAAAGTCTCCACAAATCTTCAGATTTTCAACTCATAGAATTTTCAAATTATGAAGAATTTATGAATTTTCATCCTATCGTTTACAAAATGTGACGAAATTTCATAATTTTTGTAATCATTGCAAATTAATATAAAGAACACTCATAAAAACGAGTAATTTTTACAACATTGCAATTCTTGCGATCTCTGAAATTTTCAAATGTCTGACAACTTTTCAAATTTACCTTAACAATCATATTTCTATAATTTTGAAAATCGCTTGAATATTTGATTTTGACAAAATTTAGTGAATTTTCATAATTCTTAAAATTTCCATAAATCTTCAAATTTGACAATTTTGTGCATTTTCTCAAATCATTTATCAATTTGAGATGTAAAATTTTTAAATCCTAAAAATTTTTTTGAAACATTATTGTTCAGTAGTCATCAATATCATTCAACCAAAATTTCACTTTTTATAATTAACATCATGCAAAAAAAGTATAAAAGCAAACAAATCAAAAGAGGCGACAGGTTTTGTGCAAAAATATTACGCAAGGATCATTGTATTTTTTCCTACATGACGAGTGAAAAAACGAAAATCCAAAACATTTTAAAATAAAAGTAACCTACGATACGAAGTTATTAAGAAGCTTAGATTCTAGATAAAATCATGAAAGAACAGAATGCAAATGGAAGGATATATTCCCATTGTACAAAAAATAACGTGAAAACAAAATTTGTCCTATTTATTGCACAAAAAAATAATTTCAAAACCAATTATATGAATTGATATTCGAATAAACACATTTAAAATAAAAATTAAATTAATCATGTAAAAAATAAGCTCTTTAAAACAGTGAAAAAATGATGAAGGGAGGAAGTTGAAGCATCTTATAATTGAATCAATTCAAAAAAAAAGTTTGGAAAGCTGCAGCCAGCCCAGGGTGTGAAATTCATAGCAAAAAACGTTCTAGAATGGACTAGCAGCGATGGCTGTACGAGGTTGCTTGATAATGGGCCACTTCCTTCAATAGGAACTCGTAGGAAGCTCGCGAGTCATCATTGGCCGAAATTACCTTACTTATTTGGTCTTATCTACGCGATTTCAAGTGATCCGAGACAGCACTCGTGGAACTTAGGCTCTTTTTCAGGCTGATATTTCAAAGAATCCTCAGCTTCCGAATCGAACCTCAAAAGCTAAATTCACCGACTTCTAATAAACTGGATTAGACTTAGGTTCGTATTCGAATCGGAGTAACAAGAAAATAAATATTTGAATTCGCTTCAAATGTTTAGCCAGTAAACAAAAGGCATTTATGGTTATTTATTGCGATGACGACATTTTTATAGTACCGGCTTCTTGTTTGAATGTGGGTTGGGCAAATTGATAAAAAGATTTTTCATTGAGAATGTTGATTTTGATGTTGAATATTTATGAAATGTTTAAGGACAATAAAATAATAATGATAACAATTTTTCACTTGAAATATTTTTTTGGGAAAAAACAAGGTTACACCTAATCAAAAATTAGTGAAACTTTGAACTCGAGAAACTGATTCACTCAATAGTCATGAAGTATATTGACTCTCCTGCCAGATGTTCTAACAAAAAAAACTCCATTTTCCTTTAAATACAAACAAAAAGTGTCTGTAGCAACAAATTGTCATAAAACCAACAACCACACCTTCTAATTGCTCACAGGAACTTTTTTCATTGACAACGATAATCAACTGTGAAATCGTAAATTCAAGCGAACAGGTTGAACATGGATTTCAGAAACTTTCGAATTCACGAGGCCATGCATTTTTTCCAGAATCCATAAAAATTGGTAGTTAATGAGAAAAAATTCATGTTTTATTTCTTATTGGAAAACGACACCGATGAAAAGGAGTAACGTAAATGACGCTTCAAGATGAAGGTCATTATTGTCTTCACGCATGAATCGCAAATCGAATGTTACGTCATTGTAAACGCTCGCATTCCAGAAGTAATTGAATTACATAAAATGTAACAACTCGAGATATTTTTGAATCTCACGTTCAAGAATAAATCGGACATTTAAATTTAGAAATAGATTTTTTTTGTAATTATCAATATTTTCATTATTTTTAATTACTTTGAAGGCAGAGTAACAAAAAATGAGGCAAACTTCAAAAAACAATCATTTATTCATGAAAACATCTCTAACTCCAACACACTCCTCTAATTCAAAAAAAAGTCAATCTGAACACATTTCCAAATTTTCATCAACCCCAAAACTTTTATCTCGATTGTTCCTTAACCAACTGCATCGGATTAACCCCGATCTGTCTCGCAAACTGTTCCGAGTTCCTTATCTGGTTTTCATGATACTTAATTCCTCCCATCTTATCAACCATTTCCATGGCCTTCCGTTCAGGATCTCCTGCCACAAGGACATCCTTCCCCCCACCACTAGGAAGTCCCCTCAACTGTCCCAAAAGGGTCCCAAGTCGCTCTTTCGCTCCAGGGACGAAAACCTCAGGATTAATGACCAAAAAGCATTGGCCCAAATTCGCGATTTTCCCTCCCTCCTTCCACTTTCGAATATTCGGCCCGAAATTGGCACCTCCAAGGATTCCACAAAGAATTTCGACCATTAAAGCCAGACCGTATCCTTTGTAGCCTGAATTTTTTTCTTCTCCTCCCAAAGGCATGAGCAAGTTAGCGTCGAAGGCTTCAACAGGGTCTGTCGTTGGTTGGCCATTATGGCCCAAAGCCCAGCCACTAGGAATGTCGGTGTTTTTGCGTTTTGCAAGTTCGATTTTGCCAACAGCTACAGCAGTTGTGGCCATGTCCAGGACGAATTCATCTGTCCCTGAGGACATTCCGAAAGATAAAGGGTTTGTTCCTAAGGCACTTTTGGTACTTCTGGTCGGCACCATCAAAGGGCTCGTGTTGGTGCAACTGAAACCGATCATGCCACGTTCCATGGCCATTAAGCTGTAGTAGCCGCAAATCCCGTAGTGGTTAGAACCGCGAGCTATGACTATCCCGATGCCGTATTTATCAGCCTTTTCTATGGCGAGGTTCATGCTGAACTTGCCTATCACCTGGCCCAGTGCATTGTTACCCTCGACTACAGCAGTGGCCTGCAATGTGCGAGAATTTTATTTAGATCCACTGATCTTGGATAACGACAATTTGAGAGGATTCAAAGATGAACATCTCAAAACGTATGTGCAACACGTCAAAATACAATGCGATCTCGAATCGGGGTTTTTGCATCTTTTTGGAAATACGAGGTTGTAGTGTATGAAAATGTAATTCAAAAATTTAAACTATGATTAATGTCGATACTTGTAACTTGTTTAGAATGATTCAAAAGTGATTAAAAAACTTAGACAATCGAATTAAAGCTTTACTCGACGTTTATGAAAATCGGTTATTTTTTCGAGGTCAACGTGTAAAACTCCCTAAATTGTTTGAATTTGCTGAAATTTTATTTTGTAATGAATTAAGTACAGCTTTGAAAATGTAGCATATATGTGAAATACAGCGATAACATCGAAGTAATTTTTTTTTATTTGTGCATACGAGGTAATAACTGTCGTTTAAGATATGCATTTCTAATTGTTATCGTCAAAGTCGAAGAAAGAGTCTCTTGGGGGAAAACATTTAAATACTCAGCAATAACAATAATATTAAAAAAACATCATGAAAACGAAAAATCTGCAATCGCTAAGTAACTCGAAAATTAAAATATTCCAAAAATAGAATAATCGTGCTCTTGAAATCGTATTTTGGAACAACTTCAAACTTTTAATCTTGAATGAAACATATATTCCTAATAAACCACTCCCATTATTATTTTCTGCCTACACTGCTGGTCATCGTTACATAACGAATTATCATCAATTTATTCTTGCAAAAAAAAATCAGAGCTCGTTTACATTTGAATCATGTTTGTTGACAATAAAGAGGTGATTTACGATGAACAACAAAAATTGTTTTTTTTTTTTTTTTCAAAAATATGAAACGTATTGCCCATTCGATTTGAATGTATGTAACATATTAAATTAACTGCTTCTCAATTTTGTTATTTTAGCAATCGCTTATCTGGTTTAGGGCTATCCACTACCTGAATAATTAATTTTACCAACGATTTTGTCTTTTTTGCTTTTGCTTTTTATTATTATAGTTTTTTGAATTGTCAATTGTACACATTTGTTTTCCTCGATCATAAAACGAAGAAATTTGCATTTTACATGTTGTGTCTTCTATTTCAATTTATGAAAATGTATTGTAAATATCAATCAAAATCGGTTTATTGTTCAAGTGTGCAAAAATAAATATTTTTCGAATATTCTAGGATGTAGTCAGTCGATTAGAGGTAGAGCTTTTTGTCTATCTGTCTTACAATTTACAATTCCTTTTTGGAGATGATAAATATCTTTATCAAGTCCATTAGAGTCAAAAGATAATTCTTAAATCTAATCAATCCAGAGTATCATATCGTTCTATTTTCAGTAATCAAACTTGACATAAACTAGACTTTGACTTTCTTTTACGTATTTTGTGGACAGCCCCTGAAAATAAATACCAGTGTTCTCAGACCTAAAGTATATTTTTCTAGACGAATTATTTTTCTAAAAGGAAATTTTTGAAAAAAATTTTTTCCAAAGTAAATTTTAATCATAACCAAATTTTTGATTTTTATAAAAAAAAGCAGAATTTTAAGAAAAATCGTAAATTTTTTACAAGGATTCCGTATTTCATAAAGTCGTCCTTATAGAATTTTTACAAAAAAGTTTTTTTTTCTAAAAGCCAGTGACACTTTTATAACAAGTTTCAAATTTTTGATTAGAAAATATTTGAGCCCCCTACATTTCTTATCAACTTGAATTCTTATGAAAAATTGCGCAAACTTATACGAAAAATATAATAGTTGATATAAAATGAAAATATTTCATTAATATTCTAATACATAATATTATATTTATCATCTTATAGAATTTATCATCTTATAGAAAAATTATATCTAAAAAAAGTAATATCGATAACGAAGAATAAAGAAAACTTTGAAAAAATAGTCATTAAGTGAAAATAATTGGAACATTTTAAAAGAAATATTTTTGAAAAACTGTTTGGATAGCAAAATTTATTATAAAACACATTTTTTATTTCTTTCATGCAGAAAACTATTTCATAAAAAAACATTATTTAATAAGAAAATATTTGAGCCTCGTACATTTTCCATCAACTGTTGAATTTATCATAAGAAAGTTATCAATCTTGTACAATAATAGTATACTTCATACTCGGGAGCTATCGCCAATTTTGGCAAAGCCGAAGGTTTCCTTTCGAGACGAAGTCGAAGCATGAAATTGGCTGAGTCAAAATTGGCGATAACTCACAGAGTGCGAACGATATTTTTCATCACAAAAGTCTCAAAATCTCGTCAAAATGTCAGTTTTATGGTAAGAGTGATAGAAAAAAATTTTATTACAAAATAAAAAAAATTAATTTAAATAATATTGAATCTTTTATACAATCTTATTAAAAAAAAACCATATTTAGAAGTATAAAATTTGAAAATGAAAAATAAAGGAATTTATGGAAACATAGTCATCAAATGTAACTTACTGAAAAATAATTATTAAAGGAATAGTTTTGAAAAACTGTTTGAATAAAAATCTCATGCAACAAATTTTTTTATAAATTTCGCACAGAAAAACATTTCACAAAAATCATTATTCTATAAGAATTTTTACAGGGAATACAATTTTATGAAAAAAACTTTTTTTATAAGGTCACTTTATAAAAAAAGGTTTCCTAATAAGAATTTTCTAAGGTTGACCTTACGAAATTCGTATAAAAAAACTTTTGTCTTATCAAAATCAGCAACACTTATACAACAAATTTCAAATTTTTCAGAAGAAAATATCTGGGCCCTGTACATTTCTTATGAACTGCTAAATTACTATATGAAATTTCGCAATCTTATACGAAAAGTAAAATCATTATTACCAAATAAAAACTTTTAATAAATCTTTTAATATGAAACATTTCGTACAATCTTATTGGAAAAAAACCATAGGTTTTTAAAAATATTAAGATTGAAAACAAAAAATAAAAAATCTCTAGAAATATAGTCATCAATTGAAACTAACCTAAAAATTTTATAGTAAATATTTTTTAAAAAACTGTTTGAATAAAAAAATTTCTCATAAAACAAATTTTTGTTCCTATCAATTTCATATGGGAAAACATTTTTTTTATCATTAATTTATAAAAATTGATACTAAAAATACAATTTGACAAATAAAAACTTTTCTTATAAGGTTTTCATAAGAGCTACTAAGAATTTTACGAAGTTAACCTCATCAAAATTTGTTATAAGAAATTTTTACGAGGTTTTTATAAATTAAAATCACAAGTGATTTTAACCAAAACCTTCAACGAAACCTTTCACAACATTATTAATGAATTTCGTGAAGTTCGATTTTTAAGAATCCCAGGGAAAGTGATTCCTCGAGTTTGCCCTGACCTGAAAATCTTGGACGACCTCGGGCTTGGCCGCGGGATCGGTGAGCTTGGTGTCGATTTCTTTGACGTACATGTGCATCCGATTGAGACCGTGGCTGAAGTGGCCCCGGTAATCGGCGATCATTAAATGTTCTCCGATGACGAGGGCGTCCTCGGCCGTGGCGCCGACTTTCCTCATGCACTCGCTGATGAAGCGCACCACGTCCTTCTTGGGGACCACGAGGCCTTCGTAATCCCCCAATTTTTCACGCGACATTTTCGCGCTCCTCGAAATTTTCCGGATTATTCGCTGAGACGCGCGCAATTGAGCGCCGGTAACGAGTGCGCTGCTCGACAACATCCTGACTGACTTTTATCCGGTTTTATCTGGGATTGTTTTTTTTTTACCTCAACGCAGATTGATTAAAAATTCTTGGGTGCGACGCATATGACTTATGCTCTAGGTTTCGAGAGCTTATCTGCGGTATAAAATTTTTTTCGCAAGAATTAGACGAAACGGAAATAGTACATTACGTACCGCTGGCACAATATTTTTATTTCCAAGTGGGAGGCTTGTAGGCCGAGGCGAAGCTGAGGCATACAATCCCACGAGGGAACAAAAGTGTTGTGCCAGAGGTACGTATTATATTTTATACAACAAAGGGGGAAAAAGTGATTTGCCCTGCGAGAGCAGGACAAAAAAGTACACTTTTTTACCCTGCGTTGTATAAAAATTATTTAGTTCAGTGGTGGGTTCACATAACGTTTTTCAATGTTTTTCGGAATTTTATAACGTTTTTGATGAAATGTCTGAGTAAAATAAATCTTAGAAATATGTGTCAGATATTTTTAAAGTCTAGAGAATTTATAAAATTTACTACCTGAGTTTAATAATTCACCTTGGCTTGGATCATTTTCTATTGCAAATGACGAATCGTTTTATCATTAATCATTCTTTTTACTTTGGAATAATGAATGGGACTGGAAACTTTTTGCAGAAGGTAACGCTTTATTTACACTATTCTGTCAAAACAGTTCCATGACCATTATATAACGAAAACAAGTGAATTCATGAATATGGAGGATAAGAATTATTATTCTATGATTAGGCGTTGAATATCATTTAGCTGTTCGTTACATGTAAAATAAACTATAAAAAACTGGAATAAAAAGGCATTATTTAGTTTTATAGATTAGCAGATGTTTTTATTTTGTGACGTTCCACAGATACGTAGAAAAAGTTGAAATATTATTTCAATTAACTTATTTCATTCATCTTTTGCTAACAGTAATTGCAAGGTATAAGTTATTTCTATGGTATAAGAATTTTTAACATAAAATGTATGTACGAAATTTCAAAAATAAACTTGGATTTTTTTCTCAGAAAAGCTTAACGAAAGTTGTCTGAAACGCCTGAAATTAGCTGAAGTAAAAATACAGGGTGTCCCGGAATCGACATGCAATATTTTAACCAATTTTTTTTCAGATTTTTCTGAGACGAAAAGTCCTTTTCCACTTTTCACAAAACTCAAAATTGGCCAAGATATTCGAGTTTG